>APFE030933332.1:147189-173906 GCA_000404065.3 Pinus taeda
AAACTTTTTTTGTGTTTTTTTCATTGTTTTTATTTTTAATTTTACGTTTTCATTATTTTTTTGAAATTTTAATGTTTTTCGGAGTCATAACAAAATATTTTACACCATTATTTGAAAATGTTGAAAATTTACCCAAAAAAAAAAAGTGTTATTCCAGCATCAACACTTTTAGTTTTCAGGGTGTTTTTTGCACAATTTTTGCACATAAAAATTCGGTTTTATTGGCATTTTTTAAAATGTTGGAAATTGACCCTAAAAAAAAAAATCCACCTTTCCATTATTAGCACTTTTCATTTTCAGGTTGTTTTTTGCACAATTTTTGCACAAAAAATACGTTCTCACTGCCATTTTTAAAACATGTTCAAAATTGACCCTAAAAAAAACCCATCATTCTAGTATACACACTTTCATTTTTAGCACTATTTTTCATGTTTTTTTCGGGTTTTTTTGGGCAGAGTTCTCGTTTTGAGTTTATAGTTCCTATTTCAAAGTTTACATTGTTAACTCTTACACATGAAATATTCTTTGAAAATCAATCATAATGGTTAAAGTGGATAATGACTGCATAAGAATTTTTACTTACGACAGCTATCCTCTTCCCTATTTTTCACATCATTTCATAGCATTTCCATATCTATTTGTGATTTTCATCATAAGCCTCAATTTCAGTAATTCGCTACTTTTTGCAATCATGTCATGGATATATACGTCGTTTTTTTTTACTATACAATTGTCGTCTAGTATGTTGCTCCTCCATGTGCCAGTCAAGGACGACTATCATATTTTAGGGGGGGCATGGGTGCCCTTCAAAATACACTGGCAGACGTGTCAATTCTTTATTTGGAGGTATTACAACTCCATTAGATCTCGGAAATAACAAGTTTAACGGTATTGATATTTTCCAATATGCATAGCTATGTTGTTCCATTGTCATTTTTGTGTTTTGAAAAAAGTAACAATGTGCTAAGCTTAGATGAAATGGGAGGCAGAGCAATATGCAGTGAACCACAGGTGCTAATAATTTTTGATGCTACACAAGAAATTCTAGAGTGAGTAGGATGGATTGCCTACCAAACCCTGTTATAGACATTTTTGGGCATTGCAACCCCAATCACATATGTCGCTAAACCAAGGGCCCTTAAACCCCCAAAAGTGTTGTTTCACACCCTAAAGGATCATGGTCAATTGATTACATCATTTCCCAGAAGTTCCACCTGAAAAACTACTTAGAACTGGCCAAAAATGAATCATACAGATTGCTCCATGCTTAGGGTGTGATGCATACTAGCTACTACACTAGCCAGGTGAGATGCATACTGAAAGGGCCTTTTGTGGGGTGTGATGGGTGAGAGTAGACAAATAGAAAAGATAGTTTGCTAAGTAGAAACCCAGAGAATCTTCTAGAAACTTCTCATATGACACTTGCCTCTTTGAATTCGCCCAGGGATGAGTAAGAGATCATGAAATCTCCAAGTGGAACCAAGAACTACTAGTGAAATGACACTAATCAAAAACCTAGAAGCTGACTCATCCCTCTGCAAATACCGATAAATGGATCCCTTATCTGAGAGATCTGAAGGCTAGAATTTTGTAATTTGTAAGGAAGTGTTGTTGGTTTCTCGTTGAGACATTGTATTGTTGGGTGATCTTTCTTTTCATGAGGTGAAGAGGGCTTTCATGATGGGAGAAGGATGCTGGATCATACAGTTGGGTTGTAATCCTCGCTTTACTATCAATAAATTTATTTGAGTTTTCCTCCATATACTTGTGTATTTATTAATCTTTCTATTTGTGAATGTAATTGTATGGTTAATGTATTTTTTATTTTACATTGTTTATGGTATTATAGATCTCTATGCTTTGATGGTGTTTTGTTGCTTTGCCTCTACAGGTGTTCTCTAAAGTGGGACAAGTAAAAAAGGAGTGGCAAGCTCTATCAAGGGAGAGAGGAAACAAGCAAGGAGCCAAGCGAAATATTCAAGTTGGTGCTCTCTGCTTCTCTCTTATCTATCATCCATAAAGGAAATCACAGGTTACTTTGATTGTTTGCTTCTAAGATAGCTACCCATCTTAGTGGGACTAGCAGATCGAAAAGACACTAGTTTTCCTAGAATTAGACCTAACTATAGTAGTCCCATGAAACGATGGCCATCGAATTTCTACAAAATTTGCAGGAATATCATTCCATGGTGAGGGGAAGGAAAATAACAGTAATAGATGTAGTAATTACTGAAGTATCTGGACTACCAACTGTTGGACCAATATGGACCCAGAAAAAAGTGAGACTTCAAGAGGCCATAGCTATCTTTCAGGATGGAGGACAAAATCTTACTATCAAAGGAAAAGGAGTCCTGCCTGCAACCCTGGGAGAACCATGGGAAGAATTAGCCAGAATAGTGAAAAGCTACATCACATGCGATGGGAGAAAGGCTGTGGTAAGACCATGCCATCTCAAATTATTAGTAGTATTAAGACAAAATTGTGTTGTAAATTTACCTGCATATTTGATTTCTTTATTGCATGACATCGCTTGGAGCATAAGGAAATCACGTCATATAGAAATGGTAGTAAGTCATCATTGTTTAATTCTATTAATAGTCAGTTATAATCTTTCTCAGCAACAGACTAGTTGGGAAGAATTGGTATTTTCAATAGACAGAGGATTGGCCTTACTAGCCCAGAAAAGAAAAAGAACCACCAGCACATCAACTAGACAGTAGAAACGCAGACAACACTCCAGATCTAGGAGAAGTAGGGGAATGTTGGGAAATTTTCAAGATAAGTGTAGCCAACCCTTAGGAATATAGAGCTCCAAGGATGAGAAACCCCCACAACTTGAAGGAGGGGAAGACATGGAAGAAGAATTGGAAGAAGAATTGGAAGAGGAATTGGAGGAAGAAATTGAGCGCTCTGGTGCAAGTCCACTACAAAGTCCATTGTAGGAAGGTGAATTAGCCCAAATTTTGGCCAATATGGGTGAGTATATTCAGCCTTAGAGCCCGCTTAACCTAAATATAGAGACAAGGTGCATTTTTTAAGCTTTAGATACACATCATGGTTTTAGACCACTTCATGAAAATCCCTCTCAAACCTACTCCCTAACTGCCTTGCATGTAAATTACATGGTTTTCATGAGGACATAAAAGAGGGTAAGCAGAGGGTGTGTTGAGTGATGGAAAAGATATGCATTTACCATTTATTTATTTATCTTTTCATTTGAATCATAACTCCTTTATATTCTAAAATGGTAATATGTTAAAGAATTATAGTAGAATTAAGGAGATTTGTGATTGATACAAAATAACCGATTATTGTCTTTTTCTATCCAAAAAATGAAGGAAATGGAAAACCATTGTTCAGGAGGAAAAGACAAAGCAGAAGTAATTGATGTCCCTTCCCTAGGAAGCTATATCCAAACAAGGAGATCAAGATCAGAGCACATAATCCAGGATAAGAAAGGGAAAGCATGATGTTAGCGTAAGAAGACAAAACGATAAACTGGAAATCAAAGATAGAGCGAATCCCTCAAGATCCTTTGATCCTGAGGGATCGTCGCTTCAGAACTTATTTGTACTCTTGATATATCCGTCTGGCCATTATAAAAAGGGACAGTGCTTGTAGCCCAGGGGGGCATGTATTATCATTTTGCAGAACTTACTGTTGTGTTGCTACTTTGATCATCGACTCTTGTTGGTTAAAACAGTGTATGATTGCTTGTAAACTTTTTATATGTGATTAATACATAAACCGGTTTCTGTTCCATTCGTTCCTACTGAATTAGCTCGGCGGTGCTTCACTAGTGGCTAAGGGCCTGGCCCTAGTGGATCCACTCGCTATTTGTACCATTACTTTTCAATTCCAATCGTGTGATGGTTTGATTTACTTTTCATTTCCTTGAATCACATTTCTTTACAGTTTCCTGTCTTTACAAATTCTAATACTTTATGGAATCATTTTATTTCATAAATTGTAATTGAATCGCATTTCCATTTTCTTCCATCATAACAAGATTATTATCCTTTGCAACTTAAATTGTTATGATGTTCATTATAGATTTATGTTCATTTAGCTTTGTTGTTCATTTCGGGTAAATTAACTTCGTTGTTCATTTCCATTAATTTAACTTTGCTATTTATTTCCATTAATTTAGTTCTTCTGTTCATTTCCGGTAAATTAGCTTTGATGTTAAAATAGGCTTTGCTATTATCTCTTTCATGAAAGGATTTGGTTTCGCCTTTTAAATGTTATTGCAGCAAGTGTGTTTGTTCCATTTCTACTAGCAACATTATTGATTGAATTGTCATTTCGAGTTAATTTCTTTAGTGTGGAGTGTAAGATCAACAACTGTAAAGGACATGGACTATCACTGTCTAAGTTCTCAGATTGAGGATCTTATTTTATTTCATTTGCATCAGTTGACAGAGGAAAGAGTTATTACTATTGCATCCTTGACTGATAATTGTTGTAGTTTCTTGAGTGAATGATCTAGTTTTAGAATATTAATTTTCTTGCCATTGCAATTATATTTTATTTCAACCATCCATTTACTCTTGTATCTGAAGCGAAAATATTTCATGAGAAGAAGATATATCATCTCAAATTCTTTCATAATGGCTTTAAATTCATCTAACTCAAAATCACCTGTAAAAATCATTTCATCATCATATAAGAAAACAAGCAAAATATGTCCATGCTCATTTACCTTTGTGTACAAGGTAGGTTCAATGTTACTTATGAAAAATCTATTCTTGATGATGTAGCTATCAAATCATGCTATACCAAGCTCTAAGCACTTGCTTCAGTCCATAGAGTGCTTTCTTCAACATGTAAACTTTCTCTTCGTTACCTTCAACTTCATATCCTAGAGGTTGGTGCACATAAATTTCTTCTTCTAGAATTCCATTCAAGAAGGCTGATTTCACATCCATCTGATATAATTTCCACTTGTTCTAAGCTATTGTGGCTAAAATTATTCTTACAGTATCTAATCTAGGTACCAGAGCAAACGTTTCTCCAAAATCTATTCCAAGTTGCTTTGAGAATCCTTTTGCTACAAGTCTAGCTTTAAATTTGTAAATTTCACTTTTCTCATTCAACTTTGTATCTTACACCCACTTCACACCAATGATATTTTTTTCCTTTGATAAATCAATCAAATCCCATGTATCACTATTTTCAATAGCTTCAATTTCTTTATCCATGGCTTGCACCCAATTTTCCCATGTATCACTATTTGCAATAGCTTCAATTTCTTCATCCATGTCTTGCACCCAATTTTCATCTTTGATTTCTTCTTCAAATGAAGAAGGTTGGAATGACAAAAATGCACAATTTCAAATAACATCCAAATCATCATAAATATATTTTAGACTTCTCAAATTTCTGTTACCATTGCTTGACTCATCACCTAATTGATTGCTGGGAGAATCTCGATCTGTTGATCTACTTGAAGATCCATGTTGCTTTGAAAATATTGGAGTCCTTGTTGGTGTGTCTCTGTTTGGTATCTTCACCTATGATTCTTGCTATTCCTTTTCGGCTACCTCATCTTCTTCCATCAGTGGCACTTGTGCATCAACTTTTTTGCTACATTTACATTCCATGAATCTTGTTCTTTGAACACAACATCTTTGCTAATTATGGTCTTCTTTGTGACATGGTTATAAAATTTGTAATCTTTTGATTACTCACTATAACCAGTAAATATGTATTTTTCACTTTTATCGTCCAATTTTCCTCTTCACTCCTTAGGCACATGTGCATTAGCTACACATAAAAACAATCTGAGATGAGATACGCTACAAGACATACCTGACCAAGCTTGTTCTGGTACTCTATTCATCAGACTTTTTATAGGAGATATGTTGATCACATAAATAGCACATGCAACTACTTCTACCCAATACTCATTATACAAGTTTCTTCCTTTCACATGCTTCTTGCCATATACATAATGGTTATTTTCTTTCTTTCTGCTACACCATTCTGGTTGTAAATTGTCTTTTGATTTCATATTGTTTGTAGTAATCATGGAATTCCTTTGAATCATATTCTCTACCATGATCTAACCAAATACCTTGATCTGTCAATCACTTTGGTTCTTTGCTAAGGCTTTGAATTCTTTAAACCTTGCAAAAGTTTCAAACTTCTGCTTCAAGAAGTAAACCCAGGTCTTTTTGTTATAGTCGTCAATGAAAGTGACGAAGTAACTACTTCCACCAATCGACTGTGTCCTTATAGGTCCATACAATTCTGTATGCACTAGCTCAAGAGGCTACTTTGCTCGGTATGAAACTCCCTTTGGAAAACCTTTACAATGTTTATTTCCCAAGATGAAACACTCACAAGTACTAGCAGGTTCTTCGATGGGAGGTAATCCTCTAACCATCGGTTTTTGCTGCAAAAATATTAAACTAGAAAAGTACAAGTGTCCAAATTGAAAGTGCCATAGCGAATAATCATTAGAACATGAAACTGTAAAAGAACTGACCTAATCACTGTAAATCATAATTAGAGGAAAGAGTTTGTTCCTCACCATCTGCATCTTCACTATTTGCTGCTTGCTTGGGGGCTTGTCATATATAACACATTCTTGACCTTTGAAAGATAATTATGTATCCTTTTTGTGTCAATTGGCCAACACTTATCAAATAATGTTTGAGACTAGGAACATAATATACCTATAGGATTGTCTTAAGCTCCCCCTGCTTGGTCATAATTTTGACCACTCCTTTTCCATCTACATCTACATTCTTTTCAATCCCCAACTTTACCTCTGTTTTCACAAATTGATCCAAATTTGCAATCAAATTATTTTTTCCTGTCATGTGGTTACTGCAACCATTGTCCAATAGCTACACATTATTATAAGGTTCATGCATGGTATGGAAATCTAGGAACATGGAGTTAGTTCTCTCTGTAGTGATGTTAGCTCTCTAGTTCCCTTGATGAACTATCTGCTTCTTGCAATCATGAGCATAGTGACAATATTAATTGCAGTAATAACATCTCACCTTTGATTTGTCAACTCTTTGATTATTATTGAAGCTTCTACAGTTTCTTCCACTTTCATGTTCATGCTCTTCTCGACCATCTCTCTAACCACCATATCTTCCACCTCGTCCTTTTGCCTCTCACTCTACTTCTGCCTCGACCCCTGTCTCTTGAAATAGAAACCTGACTTTTGAATTAGGTCTCTAAAGTAGAACCCTTATTTCTACTTATCCTTACCTTATGCAATAGAAGTGATCCCATCAACTCATCAACTGTTAATGATGCCAAATTGTTGGCTTCTTCTATGGCCACTACCACAACATCAAATTTGGTAGAAAATATCTAAGGACCTTCTCAGCCATTGTTTGATCTTTAATTTCTTCACCATAAATTTTTATTTTATTTACAACAATCAATACCCGATTCATGAAAGAATCGATTTCCTCTGTCTCCTTCATCTGCAAAATTTCAAAATCTCTTCTAGTATTCTACAACATAACAATACTGACTTTGGCCATACATTTATAGCTTGTCCCAAAGTATCCCATGTTTCCTTTGCTGAAGACGTGATCATAATATTCTAGAACACTGCGTGGTCCACTCCTTGCTGGATAAACTACAATGCTTGTGCATTCTTCTTCTTATCTTTCTTCTATTGTTCCCTCTCTGCATTAGTGAGAGACCATTCTTCTGCTTCATCCTTAGGTTCTAAAAACCCAAATTGGACATAATCCCAAACATCATGATCCTGCAACATGGTCGCCATCTTAATGGACCAAACATCATGATTCTGCAACATGGTCACCATCTTAATGGCCCAAACATCATAATCCTTCCATGTAAATGGTGGGAACTAGGGTTGAAAATTTGAGAAAGCCATCTTTCTCCTAAAATTTCTCTTAAAATAAAGCCCTTCTAACAAATCTTTTTTTAAAAATTAATTTAATAAAAAAAAAAACTTTATAAAAATTTATCTATTATGAAAAGACTTTTTAAAATACTCCTCCTTTCCTGAAAACCTTCCAAATATATAAAAAAATACTTTAAAAATATATATATATATATATATTTTATAGCATAAAATCTCTTTATATATCTTGAATATAGTCCACTTAACAAAAGAATGTCACTCCTCGTAACATAAATACTTTCAAATGATTTAAAAAACCTCTCAACATAGAATCCAAGTGAACGTGACTTCACAATTTTTAAAATACGTTATTTGGTTTATTAACACGCCTCTTGTGATGAGAGAGTTGTTGTTAATGCCCTAGACCTAAAGGTTGTTTGCGTTAGTGAGATAATGTTTCCTAGCTCAAAATAAACCGTGTGCTACCGAAACACAATAATTTCACCTCTTGTAACCTCGTGCTTACTGATACTGGAGTTATTTATAATGCCATGTGTATAACCTACAAGGTGTGTTATAACGTTAAGCACGAGGAAAAATATATTTCTCTTCTCACACTGACGGTTGTCAATCCGTTCTTCCTTACTCTTTGTAACCTTGCTCTGATACCAATTTGTTGGAAATGCAAAGGAGACAAAACATAAATTCACAGACAAAACATACGAGCTGCCCCTCTTCCGTTGATCACACAATGCTTGATTATTATAATGAACCCTTCTTGCCTAACAACCACACACTAAAAGTTGTCTATCACTTAACTTGACTTGACTTGACTAACACTCAGTACTCAGTTAATTAACTCTCTAATTTTAACCAACTCCTCATTTAGGAGTAATTATCCATTTAAAAAAAATAAATTAAGCTAAAAGATTTGCTATTAAAAAGTTACACGTGAAGTAGGTAATATATATAGGCCCCAACTAAGTAATATATAGGCCCCTTTTCTACTAGCATATCAATTTTTGTATGCTATTCCAACAATGTCGCCCATGAACGTATTGTCCTTTTTTCCATTTTTGTTTCACGAGGATCCAACTTGAAAAAACTTTAGGAATGGTACAAGATTATGTTTGTCTGCAAGTTGTTCAAACTAGATTACACTAACCCTTTGTTTATTATCATAGTCATAAGAATTCCAAAATGATGAGGATAATATTAGGAGTCGTATCTAATCAAAATATATGGGTTGTTTGGATGTTCTATATTCCATACATTCTTTGTTTATTCAAATTTTCTTTTTAAATTTTCAATCTTGTGGCATAGATACACTATCTACTTAAAGAGATTACCTCACCACAAGCAACCGCATACTTTTCTCCAACCACTGTATTGTACTTTTGACATTGGTTTTCAATTATAGTGAAAGAGTGAGCACTCAGAAATCCTTATATGATCATTCTTTTAAGTGACGTTGAGCACAATATTTTGCCATTTTAAGATTTATGAAGGAAGAATGGTTTTAGAGATTACAATTTTGAAGAAGTTTTCAATTACACAAAAACTTGTGTTAGTAAATTTTTTAAACAGGTAACTAAGATTCCCATGGTGGAAATTATGGATTCCATAGTGGTGCCAGTGATTCCTTCCACCCCCGCTCAAAAGTAGTTTTGGGGATTCAAACCTAGGTCCATGCTATGATACCATGAAGAGGTTTGTTGTTGGTAAACTTTCCAAATGAGTAACTATGATCCCCAGTGTTGAAATTATAGATTCCATAAAGGTGCAGTAATTCCTCCAAAACTTTCCTTCAATATCCCTAGGGTTGAAATTATAGATTCCATAAAAGTGTCATGATTCCTCCAACAATTTCCTCCGTGCGAGAGTTTAGAGGCGATGATTAGTCCTCATATGAGTGAATGTACGATACTTATTTTTCTTGCATTACTCTGTGCAGTCATATGATGGCTTTGATCACTTTATGGTACTATATTGTGAGGTCACTCCATGATCATATGGCCATTAGAGTGATTGATACCAACATGAAAGAGAAATCCATATAAATCCATATAATCTATGGAAAATCAAATCCACATCTTGCAACGAAGTGAAGAATCTGCATCATCGTCAAGAAACGACATCAAATTCATATATTAATCTATTAATGTTTATGTAGTATAATCTTCAAAGAGAAACAATGAAGGGCTTCAAAAAATATGATCACTTGGACAATTAATTAATCAACCACGGACAATAGACTTTATTCCTTTTAAGTATTGTGTGGAGGGGGAATGTGTTTATAAGTCTGGAATTGAGGATGTGTGCAAAAGCAATAACATGCAGAAGCGATATCGCACTTCTACACCTCTAGCACAATACTTATTCCACTCAATATCTGTGATGAAATTTAATTTTTGGGATGAGATCCTATCATAACTTGCATAACAATTCTTGACCCTAAACATTAACCAGACTATAGTATCTTTATGGAGCACCCAAAAGATTGGAACTTGCCAAGGTTTTGGTGGCTTCTTTCATTAGTTTGTGTAGTTGACCTACATGCAACCTCCACATATCTACCCAACAAATCTATTTTATTTTTAATTTAATTTATTATTTACTGTATCTTTTATTTCATCTATATTTGTGTAGGTATTAATTCGAAACAAACCAACCTTACCAAGCAAACATGTCTTTCAAGCATTGACCTTGCATGCAACATATATGTCTATCCCATACTACCTATCAATTGTATTGGTGATTCCATATAAATCCCAAAGAGATAGCTCGAAAGTTTGGAGGTGTACGCATTTTTCAAATTTATCTATCTACTACCATGAAAGGTGAGTGGATAGAAAACTATTAATGTGACAATAAAAATTATATACTATTTCTCTAGATTATGTACTTGAAAAGGAAATTCCAATAACATATTGGACACATATATTCAGTAGTCGTATTTCCTGATGATTTCTGAACATTATATAAAATGGTGCCTTATGTTTGATAACTCTCAAACCAAAACCAAACACATTAAAACAAAGGATAGTAATGGTTGCAAGCGCATGTCCTCGATTACACACCCAATATAATTGAATTGGTCAAGATTGTTTAAGCTTGATAAGAAAATCCCATCACCTATTTAGAACTCATTAAAATACTACCAATTTTCACTTAGCCCACTTTAGCATGCGTCAGGTTTTTGCCCCATGTTCCACCACTTATTTTATACCTATTTGAAAAATTATAATGTCTATGTTCAGATTTTCTATTTCATTTATATTTTTTCAAAGACCAGGGTAGGCCACTTTCAAATGACAGGTGAACAACAGTGAAAATTGATGTGGGAAGCATTTTGTGTATGTTTCTTCCAAAAATTATATTAAACTAGTTATCATTCCATTCCCTTCTCTACGGTGGAGCATTGATTATAGTCATGAGTTCTTCCCTAGTTTCTCTTGGAGAGGCTCTGCAATCATTGATGCTTGTTTTTGTTCATATTCATGACAAGCATAAGAGGTCAAAAAACATGCTAGACTCCAGAGCACACCCGACCTTGGCTGATTTTCAAGACGAACTTAGACCTAAGGTGGAGATACTCATGGAACAACAAAAACAACCTGAGTCCTATAATTTTTTCTGCAGCTTGGCTTGGACAAGTGTTAGAGATGGTGTTGTTTATCTATTCCAATTTTAAGGATTTGTACCCTTACATGCAAATATATAGCAATAATGGTGGAAAATGGTTGAGCCAACATATGGAGGAACTAGTAAATTTGTTTGATGTGTGCAATGCATTGAGAGAGTATGTCAAAAATGAAGAAGCACAACATATCAGTACATATATCCCTCCATGGCTTACTCCAGGCCCATGTCGAGATTTCTAGTGTATTCAATCATCATGATCACATGATAAATAATCAAGTGGTGAAAGAAAATTATTCGCTTGGCAAATGCATGGATGAATTGAGGAAGAACAAGGACATGGAGTCCTAGTTACCAAAATGCATGTCTACATTGAAGAGAATGGAAAATAGACTTCACCCAACAATTGTAGCGAGAACATCAATCACTAGATCAAGAGTTGGAGAGGCCATTAAGGAAGTGAATGCCATCACTTGTGGATGTTCTTTCCTTCAAAGGACCATGTCGGTCCTTTATGCTAGGTGTAGGCTTCCTAAAAAATAAGGATAGAATCAATATTGGCTTCTCCCTCCTGTCATTGACATCAACAACATGAATAACATGATGCAACAAAAGATAAATGAAGATATGATGACGTAGATAAAGAAGTCATCATCATTCAAGTTCCTCTTACATGAGTTGAATAGGGTGGATATTGGACATAGAAACCTCAACAATATATTTCACAAATACATCAAGAGCAAGACATCCAAGTCATCCTCCAACCTACAAAAAAAAAGTCATAGACTCCATCCATGATGTCAACATGTCCACCATAGGGTTGGAATGTGCTCTCATCCACATCGACCACATAATTAATGAACTCTTTAGATTTCTTATCTTGAGTATGCTGGCACTCTTGAACAATCTCAATGCGCTCTCTCCATGATCAGATCAAGGCATGGCATTACATTTTCAAGGAAAATGAAGCAACATGCATTCCATCATCATGCAGTTAATTCTATCTCCAAATACTCATGCATGATATCCTGACATTTACTTTTGCCCATCCTAGTAGTTCGACATTTTTAACAATTTGGCAGGGTACATTGTTAACCATTTTTGAGGTGCTAATGAGACTATAATAAATCTTTGATCTGAGACAAACATTTTGGGAAATATAACATAACAACCTCCATAACTTCTATCTCTATTGATAACATTAGAGATAACTTTCCTCTCGTTAAATTCTCTGCACCTTTGCACCTCTGCACTTCCACATTTTCTCTTTGTAAGTTATCTGTCTTATTCATCTTCACAAAGGTTAGGGGTTCAAACACCGAGATTTATCTTTCACATTATTATATCATAAGAATGGTGAAGTTATTTTTCAAAGAAAAAATGTGTAAGTGTAGAAGTATAGAAGTGTGGGAGTGCAGAGAAGTGTGGAGAAGCACACTTCCAATAACTTCACTATTCATATAATATAATAATATGAAATTTAAATCTTGGCATTTCATGAAAAAAGACTAGTTTAATTTATATAATTACCTTGGAATTGATTTATTTTAATTTTACCCTCTCATTCGAAACAATCCTTTCCTAACATTCTACTATCTCGTCCTAACTAGAATCGATGTGGCTAATGAGCCAGTGCAAATTCTGGATGGTACCTTCAAAATTCAACCCAATGGAGGTGCAGGACTTATAATTGATTCTGGAATGACTCTAATAGTTTTGGTGATTAGGGCATGGCATTAAAATTAAAAGGAAAATATTGCAACATGCATTGCATCATCATGCAATTATTTCTATCTCCAAATACTCATGCATGATATCCCCACACTACCTTCCACGTATCCTAGTAGTTCAACACTTTTAACAATTTAGCAAAGTACATTGTTAACAATTTTTGAGGTGCTAATGGGATTGTAATAACTCTTGGATCTGAGACCAACATTTTTTGAAATATAACATAGAAACCTTTGTTACTTCAATCTTTGTTGATAACATTAAAGAGAACTTGCCTCTCATTACATTCTCCGCACTTCCACACCTCTGAACCTTTTCACTTCCACATTTTCTCTTTGTAAGCTATATGTATTATTCATATTCACAAATATTACGGGTTCAAACATCGAGATTTATCTTTCAAATTATTATATTATAAGAATGGTGAAGTTATTTGTCAGAGAAAATGTAGCAGTGCAGAGGTGCGAGAGTGTGAAGAAACACACTCCTGCACTTCCACTTTTTCTTTGTGACAAATAAATTCACCATTCTTATAATATAATGGTATGAAAGATAAATCTCGATGTTTCATGAAAAGAAACCAATTTAATGTATATATTTACCTTTGATTTAGTCTATTTAATGTCACCCCTCTCATTTGAAACAATCCCATCCCAACTTTCTACTATCTTGGCCTAACTAGAATCGATGTGGCAGACGAATTACTTTAGATTCGGAATGGTACCCTCAAAATTCAACTCGATGGAGATGGAGGATTTATAATTTCTTTGGGAACAAATCTAACATTTTTGGTGGATCCGAAATACATTCCCTTTCTTGTTGTTATCATGTCCTCTATTGGAGCTCAACCAGTTGATTCATCTAAGCTCATTTTTTATTTATGTTACAATGCTACATTTGATCTTTGACTTCCACGTATTTTTTTGTAACTTTGTAGGAGGGGAGCAAAGTGTTTTTCCATTAGAGAATTCATTTATATCAATTGAAGGAGAGATTAGTGGATAGGTGTATCTTGCATTCGTATCTTCAGGGTCAACAAGCTTGATATCAATATTTGGAAACATTCAACAATATAATTTCCACATCGTCTACGATCTCGGTTGGAACAATATTTACTTTACTCCAATTATATAGGATTCTATACTTAATACTACTCTCCATTAGATTTTTAGCTTTGCAATATTGCAAAAACATGAGCATATAGCTTGTGGCTTCACATTCTTCATATGCTATATCCTTTGTAAATTTAAATTGTGATGCTTATGTGTTCTATCCCTTTTGTAGATAAGATTTAAAGTCTGCTTGATTCATGAAATAACATTTTAGAATCTTGGCTAATGTAATGTACCACAAAAGAGAGCATAGGCATAAACAATGGTGGATCAAAGTTATGTAAATGGTGGGCTTCAAAATAACAATTTATTGTTATTCATTTGTAGTATATGTCAGTATTAGGGGAGTGGATGGGTTGTAGAATGGGATATATAGCACTCACTTTCTCTAAGTGATTTGTTTCTTTGTGGCACGTGGCATGTCCAAGACCTCCAAATCACGTTTTGGATTGTGTTGGCTTGCACTTTTACATGCATGAGGCCATTTGTTCAAGTATTATTGTATCTCCATTTCTATATTTCTCGAGTGTATGGAGTCTGGCTACAAAGTTTAAGGGAAGGAACACAATTTACAATTTTTTTTCTACTAAACATTTTCTCAATGATTTGTTAATAAAAGGAGATTTAAGTCAAAAGTTTGAACTAGACAACATGCTTGGATTTTGAAGTTATTTTGTGGGTACAAGTTGCTTGTGCAAAGGCAGAATAACGATATATTGCGGAAACGATTGCTAAAACATGAGAATTTTCGAATAATGAAAAAAATGCAGACCCCACACAACCTTTAATCATACCAACCTATCGATAACTAACAAAATAGGCATAGACTATGCTTCTATGCAACTATCCCTACCAACTAGATGTGCAATTTTCTGGGAAAAATGTTCATCACAACCCATTTTTCCCATATTTAACGTTTAAAAATTTGATGTGACCGTTTTGGTGATGTGTGTTAAAGTTTACAGAACATTATTGTGATGGCTTGTATTTTTCCAAAATTGTTATTAATATCTTATTTTAAGTTGTTGAATGATTAGATGTAAGGGTTTATCTTAAATTTTAGAGAAAAAACTTAAAATATCTTATGCTTATGATTTATTCAATTTTACTGAGTTTAACTTAAATTTTTGAGAAAAAACATTAAAATATCTTATGCTTAGGATTCATTCAATTTTACTAATAATTAACCTGAAATATATGATATCCTTTAGTGTTTACTTATAGTTAAAAAATTCAAAGTATGTTTATAGTTTAAAGAATCCAATTTTATTATCCAACCTTTCATTGTTGTCCAATTTTTCCAATAATCAATCTTACATATATATGTTCTCTTTTAGGGTTTAGTCATAGTTCAAAATCCAATGCATATCCATTTTAACTTCAGATCTACCAAGCTTTGAGAGGGTTCAAATATCTCAAAATGCAAGTGCAAAACTTGCGGAAAGATTTCCACTTCAAAGAGTTTTGATTCCTCTCGGCTCTTGGTAGATCTTGAGTTAAAATGGATATATCTATCACACTGTTAATTAAGAGTCATGTTGATAGTGCTAGACCCACGAAAATTCAGGGGATCTCCTGCGTAAGAAGTACCAACTAGACCTCAAACCATTTGGAGTAGGATTCCCAACAATGGGCGGTAATGTAATGCCTTGACCACAGTAGTGTGCAGAGATAAGTATGATAGATTTGGGCTGAAGAAAGTGTGTTACCTTGCAATGAGTTAAGTGAGATGCATGGGGTTTCTAACACATGGAGGGGAAAAAGGAAGTGTGCCCCTTAGAATCATGTAATAGTATGCAACCTGAAAGGAACACACAAGCAGAAAGAAATTAAAATCTAAAATACATAATAGTCCATGAATTAAAGTGACGGTTTAATCCAACAACACACATTCAACAAAATTCACACAATTGGATACAAATTAGTTCATAAGAAAATGTTTATGTTAAAAAACATACATTACTAAAGAAACCAGAATAATCCAACTACAATAACAACATATCCATGAAAGTGTGTTGGCTCTGTTATTATTATTAGATGTGAAAATTCCATCCATACATACACTATTGTTAACCACTAACTCCAGTAGTGGAACATTACAATAAAGAACACCTCCTCCAAATAAGTATGCTCATTCTATGCTGTGGAGAAGCCAAGGCTCATCATAATACTCCCAATCCTTCTCTAAGCCTACGCCTAGCCAAAAACGTGGCTCCCCAAAAGTCAGTTCTAAGAGTTATGAGGTTCTATTTATAACAAAAAGGGGGGTGACCCTTGACATTCCCCTTTATGACTCTTGGACTACCCTCACGACTCTTCAACTTATTTACAAAGAACTCATTACAAAATATGATAACCTTTCATATTCCACTAATGACACTTGGAATTTCACTTACAACATACTCACAAATAATACTGCATTTTCCACATGTACCCATGTGAGACAAAACAGGCTAGAGACAACCTAATAAGAAAAAACACTATGACAATGAACTTTTGGGAAAGATCAACTTGGCAACTTCCACTTGATGCTTCTTGGTCATGTACTCATGCCAACCTTGGTACCGTGAGATGATGTCCCCAAACTACTTGATGGTGTCTTTCTCATAACAAACTCTTGCCTCCATAACATATGGGTATATGGTCTTCGAACCTATGTCCAACTCATCCTGAAGCATGTGCAACATGGTGTTGACCATGAAGGGACCACCAATGTACTTCTGCATGT
Organism: Pinus taeda; assembly: GCA_000404065.3. Taxonomy (NCBI): domain Eukaryota; kingdom Viridiplantae; phylum Streptophyta; class Pinopsida; order Pinales; family Pinaceae; genus Pinus; species Pinus taeda. Next base: position 164,246 of record APFE030933332.1, read on the forward strand.
TATGTGTGTGGACCTCCATGTCGTCCGTGGTGGCCTCTCACCTTTTCTAATCCATGTACTTGTCAGTCTCTAGTTAGACATGGTTCTTGTGCTTAGCTTTGGTGAGAGAACCAATTGACAGGATCTTGTGCATTCTTACCATGAAATCGAAACTCTTATACAACCATTCATATAAAGCCTATATTCCACTAACAAATAGGGTGAGCTTTTCATATTTTTGTATCAACATCTAGACCTTTGAATTTTTTAGCTCTTCCTGTGACTTCATCATCTTTGGCAAGTAAATCAAGGCCCCTTTGTACTACATTGTCCAATATTGCACATGGGAGATGACAACATGTATGTCCTTGAGAGTTTGAACCAAATTTTTGCTCCGCTGTTGTAATCCATGCACATGGAAAACTGCTTTATGCACAGTGACAAATCTCTCATAGAGCTTCCTCATGGTAGTTTTAAGTGTTGACACTTCAACAAGTCTCGCTTTCCTCATCTCTTCCATTGCGGAAAATGTGCTTTGCTATTTGGATTTTTCTCCCCCTTGCCTGGATTGCTGGAAGTTCTTTGCCATTTATTCATTCTCAGCTAACAGGAACTTAACATTTGAGCTCATGGCTCTTGCATAGGCCAAGGTGGCATTTAAAATGGAAGTAAATGCTTTTTGACATCTGGAACTATCACCCTTTCCTTCATGAATGTAGGTGATGTGTGATCATCCATAAAATTCTTTCTTTGTGTCTGTACAATCTTCTTCTGCAACTCGTGAAATGATATATTATACACATCCATCACCAAATCATCATCAAGGAGAACAACCTCTCCTTGGTTGCTCAGGACTGGTTATGACACTGGAGGTCGTGGATACTAAGAAGTGACCTCGGGTGCTCTTGGCATCAGGTCATTGTATTGATCTTATGGCTCCTACCCCAAATCCATATCCATCAATCAGTTGTTCAATCTGATAAGCAAGCTCTCGATCCTACATCTGTTCACCTTCTTCTTCAGTTGTTGGTTGTCTTGATTCGTCAACCCATATGGGTGTTGTTTTCTTTGTCATTGTGTTTTTCCTTTCTTCTTCATCATGTTTCTACTTCTCTTCCCTTTCCCTCCTTCTCAGCTCCTACTCTTACTTCAACTTCTTCTTAGTTTCTTGCAACTTTCATTCTGCTTCCTCCATCCTTTTTTTTTTCTTTCTTACTTGGCTTTTCCATCTTTATCCATTACTGCCTCTTTGCCTCTACTGCCAAATTTTCTTTCTCAATGATGGGGTTTGATCTCATCTTGTGGCTTTCCTTAGTCTTTGGGTTCTCGAAATCTTCCTCTTTCCTTCGTCTTGCACTAAAATGTTGCTTATTTTTGTTTTTGTTGTTTCTTCTTGTGTTGTTTCTACCTGCAAAGAAACCTTCCAAAATGTGGCTATACTAAACGGCTTGTGGAGCTTGGATTTATTGTAATGATATCTTCAAGGATCCTCCTTGTGCCAGTGGAAATTCCCATGGATTCATGGGTAGTACACCTTTGCATAGTGTTTCTTACAAATATTGTGGGGATCATAAGGATTAAAGTATTTTGTGTCGAACTCGAACTTTATTGTTTCCTTATCTTCTACATCAGCATCCTTCAAGCTCTTAATCTTGTACAATCCAATCCGTAAAGGAAGAGCGGGTGATGGTGCCTTCTTCCTCATTTGTCACCTCGCTAATAACCCTATGGAGATGAGATATGAGACATCTTGCATGACCAGCTTGTCTATGGCATAACTTGGTAGAACATGCAGAGGCTTTTCTCCACCAAAAATCCTGATGAAGGTGCCACCGGGTGAGGCATACCAATCTGCAATGTTAAGTATCGCTTCCATCGCTTCTTGGGACATGCAAGGTGGATCCTACTCAAATATCAACTTATACAACGAGATAATGAAATGGTTAGTCAGCCTCACCATAACTCCTCTGTAGTTGCACTCGAAAAGAAACTTGCAATAAATGTTGATGACAGTCTCTTTCGGTGTCCATGTCCAACTCATGCCAAGAAATTGTTGTTGGGCATAGATTGCAAAAAGTAAATATGCGGACATGTAGAATCTCACTTTCTCATCCTTGGGAAGAATCTGGTGTTAGCCACATGGAATTTCAACTAAAGAGCCAACAAATCCGACCACTTGAATGGCATTCCATCATTCACCAACTGGTCCAACACAACCACCCAACCTTCAAGAAAGGTATTTGTGCTCTCTTGACTGTATAATCTTCATGCAAAGATGTTCAAGAGCTGGTAGGCCTTCCTTAGAGAAATTGTCTTCTATACATGATTGGGTGTCGTTCTAAACTTTGATGACTCTTTCGCCCAGTGCTTGATAATATCTATGGTGTTCATAAAACTATGGGTGGCACAGAAAAGTGTGTTTGTGTGGCTCATAGGCTGAGGCAAATGATATATCTATTGATAGTTTTGTACCTTGAAGGTGGCAAGATCTATCCCACTGGCACTGCTCAATGTCATAGTTTCTGGATCTATGTGTGAAATAATCTTGTGGATGATGTCCACGCATGGGAAGGCGGGGTACCTGCATGCAACCTTGTCTAAGCCTAATTGCTGGATATTGATATAAGCCTGTCAAACCTCTAAGTCTTCCCTGAAGTCTTCTGCAAAGGTATCCTTAATTTTCGTCCATGTAAACTCCATGCCCTTCTCAATGAACTATTCAATGTTTGCATAAACTGGCAAGTTAACTGACACCTGCTCAACTACTTCCCCATTATCATTGTCGATAGTTTCCTTTGACGCAACTCTCTTGGAAGCCATGTTAATTGTAACTTCTGGAGAGATGTTCAACAACTGTTGTAACTAGAGATACAGAGGACACTCATTGCATGAAAATGTTAGCTTAAAATAAAAGCACTTCAAGACAAGATCAAGCAAAAAACTAGGAAACTGCTAGGAGGGATTGTGCTATCTTGGTTCACAAAGGTGAATGACTAGCTACTGGAATTGTGCATTACGCAGTCCCAATATTCAATGGGGATGTATTGGTGATTGGAATTACACAATGCATAGTTCAGTTTGGGAACATGCCAGGGGAGACTGTTCATTGCACAATTTTAGTGGTTAAGGCTTGGCTAAGGCTTGGCCTTGATCTCCATAAATGTTCAGTGCATGCAAGGGAAGGCGAGATCCGGGCAAGGGAAGCCTAGATCTGTCCAAGAGGAGTGTGAAAATGATCAGATATGAAGGATGATTAGATTTTGGGTTCATATTTGATTGAGTGATGATGCATGCAAGTAAAATAAGTGTAGGAATCAATCAAACTGAAGAAAAATGAAGCATGTGGAGAGAGTCGTTGTAATACCGATTGTTAGTGAAAAAACTGGTTAATGCATGCGACACTCAGAAAAGACAATGCAAAACTTAAACAACACTTATAAAAGCTAAAAAAAGTTATAATGCAACGATCATTCAATAAAATGAGTGAAACAACACTCTCATAAGCTAAACAAATAAAAGTGACATAAAAAGCACCAAAATACTAGAAAAGCAAGACTTACCCGAAAAATCAACAATGATCACATCGAAGGTTCCTTGATCTCCTTGGGAATGCCAGAGCTCCAAGATAGAATGTGAAAATGAGATCTAGCTGTACTGACTAAATAGATTTGGCCGATTTAGGGTTTATGATGCGAAGTCCAAAAGCCAAGGAAAAAGTGACACTTGGCGGCAGTTTCCAAAATAACTCAGGAATCTCCTTCGGGCTGCTAAAAATAGATCCCTATTTTCTAGGAATGCTTTTTTGCTATTCACTTTTTTTCTTTTTTCAGGAAAAGCTTCTATGAATTTACTAGATAGATTTTGTAGTTCTCGGAAGAATTGGGCAACTCACTAGCTCATGCACTAAGCAATTTCTAAGCAAGAGGCTTCTGCACAATCTCTGGGATGAGTGGCTCTAAACTTCCTCTTAGGTTCTACATAGTTTCCCAGCTAAAGGTTGGCTCCCAACTGGCTCTGCATAATTTTGGAACTAAAGGTTAATTTCAACTTGGACTATGTAAGTCTTGAGAGAAAGGTTGGTTTCCCTCAAGGATTGGGCAGTTCACTAAGGCAAGCCTAGAATCGGGTGAAGACCAAGTCAAGAGATTGTATTGTGGGTTAGTCAATAATCAAAGTAAGGAAACAAAAGAAATAATGCAAAGTAGGAAGCTCAATCAAAGCACAAATACTTGGGTTAGTGAGAGATGAGTTGTTGTAGTTTAGAAGGGATGCTATAAAACAAAGCAAAGGAAAATTTTTGAAGGGTGGTTGTAGCCGCTACAACATTGGTGACACACTGGTAGAACTTCATCTCTTTGTATGGACCTTCTATCATTTAAAGAGAGTCTAACTCTTCCAGAAGTACTGCTCAATTCTTCGATTCTCATAGCTTCCTCACTAGATTGAGTTAAGTATGTAGTCCTTGCCATTCTCTTTATCAACGGCACACATACCAAGATAATTCAACTGAATTGTTTCAATTGAGGATTAGGGGTATATAAATGCACAAGTAATATAGACTTTCAGAGTTTTAGTTTCATCTTTGGTGTTTCTTTGTTGCTAGAAGGCCTGGATAGTACCTCGGCGGAGTCACTTCAAGAACACAAGAATTTATTTGCTACGAGCAAGCCTAGATAGTACCCTGACGAAGTTATTTGCTTCACCTCTCTACGCAGGAAGCCTTTCTCTTCTTTTTCCTTTATTTTATTTTTTCATTTTTTCATAGAACTGTGGATACGCGCTTATTTATTTCATAAGGCGGAAGAGGGATCCCGACTTATTGAGAGTAGAAGAGGTTGTCCCTTTAGAGAAGGATGTTTATATATACCTATGACATACTAGTTAAGGGTTTCCCCCTCTCCTTACACTACTTGACTGAGTCGACAAGGGTTAACCAAATATAGAAAACCGATAAGAATAGGTAGTACTAGTTAAAAGTACAAGCATCATGATCTCGCCATGATTCTCTCTAAAAGGAACATATTTTCCATGAGGGCATCATTGACTAGAGGAAATGCAAGGTCCTCATAAAGAGAGGGAATAGGCAGATAACCATGTGTTGGTAGTTTTATGAGTTCCTCATTGATTTCACCTTTCTTGTCTCTAGAACCCTAACATGGTTTCATGAGAAAACTAACCTACGAGTGCACAAGTGAACAAGATAAGGAAAGAAGCAATATGAATCAAAACAAAGTAAGCTAATCAAAACAAAACAAGAAAGTGAAAACTACTCCTACTCCTAAGCTAAGAAAAGCATGGGCCAACTCACGTGAAGTGATATTTCCAATGTAGCCACTGACGCATTAGTTGACCCATGTAGGTGACAAAATGATTCAGAAGAAAGATATTCAAGCTTACCAACAAACAAGAAAGATAAAACAACGCAAACCAGATCGTTCAAAGTTTTAATGCATCCACAAAAAATAAAATATTGAAAGCACATGAAAGGAACTCTGCATACGTATCATGGTGTCCTATCACATTGTGCATGGTAGATAAGCATGTACACACCTTTGAACATGACCAACGATCAAACATGAAGAAAGTAGAAAACTTTTGTTTCGAAATAGTGTTTGCTACGTATGACTCCTCAAACACATGAGCAATAGGATCATGTGATTTTGGTGGAGGATGCGAAAACTGTGATATGGATTGATCTTCAATGTGAACAGAAGAGTGATAAGGAGCCTGGGGTAATTCAAAATTTTTTTGATAGGAAGTGGAACTGACCTCAAGGCTACGAGAACCTGACATAACCATTAGCTCAGGCTAAAGTGCCTCGACAGCTTGAGGGGTTTCCACTTCATCAAATACCAATGGCCTAGAAATATCAACAAAAAGTGAATTAGAATCGTGATCGGATGAGTGAGTGAAAAGATCATGAGAACCACAATCAGAAAAATTGAGATGAACAATGTCACCCCATGATCTCATGAATCATATAGAGGGGGTAATGAAAAAAAAAAAATTCACCTTCTATGTTGCCATAAATTAAATATGAGAGATTGGGTGGATCTCAGAAGAAATATTAGGCCTCTCTGCAATCAAATGCAAGACTGACATCCCATGTGTTATGTGTATGATCAGAAGTGGAAACATCTAGAGATGAGTTTTCACAAGATGGAACAGAAATGGCAGAATTGTGGAAGATGTCAGGATAAAGCAGACGGGGTGTGGACGGAAGGAGGTCGTCCTTCACCGTAGATCCTTGTTAAGGCTCCCACACATATTCATCAAAAATAATAATGCAGGTTGGTTGTTTAGTACCAACTCTGTCCAAAACTTGATCCTCATGAACATCACATGTGAAATTTGAAACAAATGAAGACAACACAACAAAAACTGAAGGAGCAAAGGAACCAAAGGATAGAGGCTGAAAAAATGAGACCACATTGTTGGGTGTGGTTTTTTACCTATTTCCTGCACATTATTTCCCCAATTTTGACCTTTCTGTCCTCCCAGCCTATGACTTTACATGATCAAATTCCATATTTTCTTACTTTTTTAACCTATTTTATTGTCATGTTACTTTGTTGTATTTTGCCGAATAATATGAAGCTTTATTCCTTTTTGTGGCTAACTGGGGGAGTATTGACGGAGTATTTTGGGAAGCTCTTCTTTTTAGGGGATGGCTCACGAAGACAAAGCTATGAAGTAAACAGGCAGCATGGATTAACTATAGAAAAGGGTAGAATAGTTCGATGTTACACCCTGGATGTTGTTACGAGTTGTTGTTACACATTGGAGGTTGTTACAGGTTGTTGTTACATATTGGATGTTGTTATAGGATTCTTTTACACCACACACTGATACAATAATCTACTGTCACACCAAAAGTGTTGTCGCCAGTGATGTCGCAACATCCCGGACTACCATTCACTTGATGTTGTTACACCGAGGCTGGCAAATGTTGGTATTATTCCACATAACAATTGTTGGCAGTAGGGATTGTTTATTTTTAAAAGCAATAAGAATCAAGTAGTTGCAATCATAATTGATGTATATTTGTATTTAGCAATAGGTTGTAACTGCTTTTATTTTTGTCCAACATGAGAATCGTGAGATTCTCATGACTGATCTGTTTCGAATTTCGGGATGTAGTAACTATAAAGGAACTCGATTTTTTATGAACAAGGATACAACATATAGAAAAGCACTGATACTCTGCTTCTGTAATTCTAAGTTTATTTTTAATATCAATCAGACTAATCATGCTCTTATTATTCTTCAACTGATTCATTAATCACTTTTATGTTATTCCTGTGCCCTGCTGAGGAGGAAGGGCCCTCCTCTTTGGTAGGATTGTAGTGATAGAGATAGTGTATATTCTAGTTTAGTTAATTGATTTAGGGTTTCTCGTTGTTGTTGTACAAATCATGGGTTACATTTGTTGCTGCTTCCATTTATATTATGTTGTTACATTGAGTTAATCAACAGAATGGTAGTAACCAACTAGAGTGGATATTAATTCCTCTGTGGCGTGCCCTTGCTTTGATAGCTGCGAAGTGTGATTTAATTATGTAGAGTCTTTTTATGTTTACATGCATGGTTTGATTCAGCAATTTAGATCAACGACATCCTTTACTATTTCCCACATTTTTCTTATTCTTGGTTGGAGTGTATCAACACAGACATTGTGAACTACATTGAAACAGCAAGACCTACCCTGGGTGGACAATTAAATGTTGCAGTCTCAGTCAATTATGATTGATTGAAACAACACTACACACATGACAACCATTATGAATAAAGTCCAAATCTGCGCAAACATCCTAAGTAGGTGCGTAAGGAGGAGATGGTGACAGTTCAATAGGTATATTCACAACTTCTCCCACCTTGTCCAATGGAGCTAGAGTTGTTTGATGAGAAGGGGATGGAGGCTCACTTGGGACAACAACCTCATTCATTTTAGATGTAGAGGATCTAACACCAAGGTATGTTGAGAAAGAGTCAGAGATTTCTAACTTGTGCTAATTCTCAGAGATGTGAACAAGTATTGAAGTCTTCCTTCTAAAAATTTCCACTCAAGTTTATATTTAGGAAATTCAAAACAGTAATGAAGAAACCGATCATATAATTTCTCACATGATTCGACATGTGCTTCTCGCAATTTTTAAATTTTTCGATGAAGCTCTTTATGGTCATAAAGGACGAAATCATGACATAATTCTCTGAACATGTGATCGAAAGGGTGTATAGAGGCTACGAGAAATGTGTGACACCATTTCTTGATGTGTCCTTCGAACTTGAAAGCGAACAAGCCATAGGGAATGTCATCTGAGGGGACATCCTACTTGTAGTAGAAGCTCAAAAAGGAAATTGTGTGTCCGAATAAGGGTGTTCCATTTTAGTCATCGAATTTATATTTGACAAGTCATCTATAACATCCGTCAACACATCAAAATCGACAGTACGAGAAAAACATTTTGGGGTTGTGTTTGGTCAATTTAGTATTCCTAAATTGATATCATTAATTATCAACCTGGGGCTCGTAAGCTGATGAAGTGAAGGTGTACTATATGTACTTAAGCAACCTATTAGAGCTTTTTGTCGTTTGGGGGGTGTTGTTTGTGATTAATTTATCTTCCTAAGATGGAGTGATGTATTTATAAACAAATGAGTGATGGTGGATGTGGAGTGAATTCTAGATGAATGAGGGTGTGTGATTAGTGGTTCTAACTACTTGCTGAAAAGGAAAACTTGAAGGAAATAAATGAATTAAAATGAACTGAAAGTAAAGAACCACTTTCTAATGGTATTAGACACCATTCATGCTGCTGCAAATAAAAAGTAAGAAAATCACTTAAAAGACCAATGATAATGTTTATCTCTTCCTAACTCTCTGCCTCTAACACATAGTACTGTGTAAGACACGATTAAGAAGTAGCTAAAGGTAAGTCTAAGAAATGATAAAAATGAGAAAAATCTACTTTAAAGACTAGTGATAATATTTTGCTCTTTCTAACTCTCTGCCTCTATCACATGGTATTGTGTAAAGCACGATTAGAAAGTAGCTAAGGATTAGTCTAGAAAGCACCCAAAGCCAGCTGCAAGTGATTAGTATTCTGATCTCTAAAAGACAAACAATTTATAGTAAGAGACCATTTATATGTTAGCAGACAGATTTGAGAAATAAAACTAAAAAATTAGCTATGGAAATAAAGTAAAAGGCAGCAACATTGAATCTGTCAACTGAAACTACCACTAGATATAAAGCAAACACATAAACACACAAGTAATCCCGGGTCAAAAACCTGCAAAAGAACAATGCTGATCAGCTTAAAAGAAAAGATTCAAAATGAATTAAAATGAAGTGAATTATGCTGTACATAGGTCAAGAAAAGGAAATGTTGAACATAAAAATACTATACAAGGCTAATATGAACAGGGGCCCTCCATTCACATAACCCAAAGAAGACTCAAAGTGTTGAAAGCTTCAAAACAACATTTCTTCTATTCCTCCATGTGCAAAAATTCACAGTCAAGAGTGCTAGAACAGCACTATTAAAACAGAGTCTTGGGAATGCACGAAAATTATAACAAGTTCGTAAAAATACAGCAAGTAAAAGTTAACATAAGCTTACGCAGATGCAAGTATTTATAGGCATCTGAAGGATATCCTATGCGTGCTGCTAAAACTGAA
>APFE030933332.1:173926-199561 GCA_000404065.3 Pinus taeda
GGATGATGTGGATAATTGAACAAATGGCACAGGAACCTCGAGCACCTTGATACCTAAGTACCCATGTGGCTCGTTTGGCAAAATGGCACGTGGAACCTTGAGAACAACAAAAAAGGCTGCGGAATCTCCAGATGGCTGCGGAATCACCAGATAGCTGCGGAATCGGCAGAGAGCTGCGGAATGCCTGTAAATATGTCAAAATCTAAACAAAACAGTCACACATTAGCAAAGCTCACTTGATCATGCTTAATGACATCTAATGTAATGATTTGGGTGGTTTTACATGGAGAATGAGGTGAAAGAGAGAGATAAGTGATGAAAAACAGTAGGTAATAGTGGATGATGAGGTGTAGGTTAGAGGCTCTACAGGTTGTGATGGAGACATAAGTCATGAATGATGTGCAGAAATTCAAAACAGACTTCAAGGGCTCAACTTGTCATTTGATTTTCCTTCTAGCGCCCGAAATGTTGATGGTGTTGGAACTGCCAACATTCATAGGAATTTCCTGATAGAAGTCCCAACTAGACCTCAAACCATTTGGAGTAGGAGTCCCAATAGTGGCTGGTAATGTAATTCCTTGGTCGTGGTAGTCTGCAGAGAGAAGTATGACAACTTTGGGTTGAAGCGAGTGTGTCACCTTACAACAAGTCAAGTGAGTTGCATGGGGGTTCTAACAGATAGAGGGGAAAAAGGAACTGTGCCCCATAGAATCATGTAATAGTACACAACCTAAAAGGAACACACAAGTGGAAAGACATCACAAAGCTAAAATGCAGAATAGTCCACAAATTAAAGTGACGGGTTAATCCAACAACATGCATTCAACAAGATTCATACAATTGCATACAAAGTAGTTCATAAGAAAATGTGTAAGTTAAACAAAATACATTTCTAAAGCAACCATAATAGTCCAACTACAACAACAACATATGTATGAAAGTGTGTTGGCTGTGTTATTATTATTATAAGTGAAATTTCCATCCATATATATACCATTGACAGTGGAAAATTATAGTCAATAACACCTACTCCTCCAAAGAAGTATACTCGCTCTATTCTATGGAGAAGCCAAGGCTCATCACAATACTTCCAAGCCTTCTTTAAGCCTGGGCCTATCCAAAAGCATGGCTCCCCAAAATCTTTCTCTAAGAGTTATGAGGTTCTACTTATACCAAAGGGTGGTGTGACCCTTGACATTCCCTTTTGTGACTCTTTGAATACCCTCATGACTCTTCAACTTATTTACAAATAACTCATTACATAATACTATGACCTTTCATATTCCACTAATGACACTTGGAATTTCACTTACAACATACTCACAAATAATATTACATTTTCCACATGTACCCATGTGAGACAAAATATGCTAGAGACAGCCTAAAAAGACAAAACGTTATGACTATGAAGTTTGCGGAAATACCAACTTGGCAACCTCCACTTGATGCTTCTCATCCATTTACTCATGTCAAGCTTGGTACTGTGAGATGATGTCCCCAAACTACTTCATGGTGTCTTTTTGGTAGTGGACTCTTGCCTCCATAGTTCTGGATCAAAATCCATACCTTTTCTTTGTCTAGCTCTACTTATGGCTTCATCATCTTTGACAAGTAAAGTTGGGCCCCTTGGTACCACGTTGTCCACTCATGGACATGGACGATGGAAGCAAGTATGTCCATGAGAGTTTGAACCAATGTTATTCTCTTTTTTTGTAATCTATGCACATGGACAACTGCTTTATGCATGATGATGAATCTCCCGTAGAGCTATCACATGGTAGTTTCAAGTGTTAATACTTCAGCAAGTATTTCTTTTCTTATCTCTTCCATTGTGGAAACTACACTCTACTCTTTGGATTGTTTTTCCTCTCGCCTGGCTATATGCAATTTATTTTCCATTTGTTCTTTCTCGGCTAGGAGGAACTTAACATTTGAACTTGTGGCTCCATCATAGGCCAAGGTGGCAAGGAAAATGGAAACTTTATGCTTTCTAACATCTAGCACTATCATCCTTTCCTTCATGAATGTAGGTGATGCATGATCATCCAAAAAATTCTTTGTCCGCGCCTATACAATCTTCTTCTATAACTTGTCAAATGATAGATTGTACACATCCATTACGGATCATTGTCCAGGAGAACAACCTCTCCTTGCTTGCTCGGGACTAGTTCTGACACTAGATGTGGTGGAGACTATGAGGTGACCTTAGTTTCTCTCAGCATGAGGTCAGCATATTGATCCTATGGCTCCTTCCCCAACTCCATGTCTGTCACTTCAATCAGTTGCTCAATCTGCTGAGAAAGCTTTCGTCCTCCATCTCTTCACCCTCTTCTTCAACTATCAGGTCTTATGACTCCTCAACCTGTATGGGCACCATTTTCTTTGTTATCGCACCTTGGGTTTCTTCCTCATCCTCTTTTTGCTTCTCTTCCCTTTCTCTCCTTCTCATCTCTTGCTCTTCCTTTAACTTCCTCTCCATTTCCTACAACTTTCGTTCTACTTCCTTTCACCTCTGATTTTATTTCTTCCTTCCCTCTGCCCTCTTCATCTATTGTTGCCTCTTTTCCTCCGCTACCAAAGTTTCTTTCTCAATGATGGGGTATGCTCTCATCTTGTAACTTTGCTCAGCCTCTGGGTTCTCAGAAATATTCATTTTTCCTTTGTTCTGCACTGGATTACTGCTTATTGATGTTGTCATTTTTGCTTCCCGTGCTACTTCTACATGCGAAGAAACCTTCCAAGCTACGAGTACATTGACCATCTCATGGAGCTTAGAGTTACTATAACAATATCTCCAAGGATCCTCCTTGTGCTAGTGGAATGTCCAATGGATCCATGGGTAGTACACCTTCGCATATTGGTTCTTACAAATACATTGGGGATCATATAGATTAAATTCTTTGGTGTTGAACTCAAACTTTACTATTTCTTTAGCTTCAACATCCACATCCTTCAAGCTCTTAATCTTTTACAATCCAATCCATAAAGGAAGAGCATCCTGTGGTGCCTTCTTCCTCCTATGTCGACCTGCTGATAACCCTGTGGAGATGAGATATGAGACCTCTTGCACGACCAACTTGTCTATGGCATACCTTGGTAGAACATGTGGAGGCTTCTCTCCACAAAAAATCCTGATGAAGTTGCCACCAAGTGAGGCATACCAATCTACAATGTTAAGTATTGCCTCCATTGCTTCTTGGGACATGCAAGGTAGATCATGCTCAAAGATCAACGTGCACAATGAGATAAGGAAATGGTTAGTCATCCTCACCATCATTCCTCGGTAGCTGCAATCAGAAAGAAACTTGCAATAAATGTTGACGGCAGTATCTTTCGTTGTCCATGTTGACGTCATGCTAATTAATTGTTTATGGGCATAGATTGCATCAAGTAAATATGTGAACATGTAGAAGATCGCTTGCTAATCCTTGGGCAGATTTTGGGCATTAGTCACATGGAATTTCAACTAAAGAAACAACAAATCCGACCAGTTGAATGGCCTTCCATCATTCACGAACTGGTCCAACACAACCACGCAACCTTCATGATTAGGTCTTTGTGCTCTCTTGATCATATAATCGACATGCAAAGATGATCAAGAATTGGTAGGCCTTCCTGAGAGACTTTGTATTGTAAACATGAGTGGGTGTTGTTCTAAACTTTGATGACTCTTTCACCCAGTGCTTGATAATATCTATGGTGTTCACAAAGTTATGGGTGGCATAGAAAATTGTGTCCATGTGGTTCACCAATTGAGGTAAATGATACATCTATTGACAGTTTTTCACCCTAAAGGTGGAAATGTTTATCCCACTCACACTAATCAATGTCATAATTTATGGATCTGTGTGTGAAATAATCCAGTGTATGGTGTCTGCACATTCGAAGGCAGGGTACTTGCATGCAACCTTGTATAAGTCTGATTGTTGGATATTGATATAATATTTCCGATCCTCTAAGTCTTCCCAGAAGTCTTCTGTAAAGGTATCCTTAATCTGCTACCATGTCAACTTCACACCCTTCTCAATGAAAAACTTAGTGTCTACAAAAACTGGCAAGTTAATTGACACATGCTCAACTGCTTCCCCAATATTACTCTCGACAATTTCCTTTGATGTAACTCTTTTGGAAGCCATGTTAGTTGAAACTTCTAGAGAGATGTTCAAAAATTGTTGTACCTGGAGACAAATAGGACACTCATGGCATGCAAAAGTTAGCTTTAAACAAAAGCACTTCAAGACAAGATCATGCAAAAAAATTGGGCAACTGCTAGGAGGGATTTCCTAATCTTGGTTCAAAGAGGTGAATGACTGACTATTGGAATTACACATTGTGGAGTCCCAATAGTTAGTGATGATGTATTGGTGACTGGAACTATGCAATGTTCAGTTTGGGCATAGTCCAAGAGAGACTTTGCATTGTGTAGTCTCAGTGGCCAAGGCTAGGGGACTAGCTCTTGGAACTATGCAATGCGCAGTTGGAGCTAGGCCCAGGATGACTTTGCGTAATTCCAGAAGCCAAGGCTAGGCCTTGATCTCCATAAATGTGCAGTGCATGCAAGGGAAGGCGATATTTGGGTAAGGGAAGCACATATATGCCCAAGAGGAGCATGAAAATGAGCAGATCTAAAAGATGATTAGATGTTGGGTTCAGATCTAATTGGGTGATGATGCATGCAAGTAAAACAGGTGAAGTAACTAATCAAACTAAAGAAAAAAGAAGCATGTGGAGAGAGTCACTATAACGACGACTGTTAGTGAAAAAATTGGGTAATAGCAAATGCAAAACTTAAACAACACTTCTACAATATAAAACAAGTTAAAACACCAACGATCATTCAACACAATGAGTGAAACAACACTCTCACAATCTAAACAAATAAAAGTGACATAAAAATCACCAAAAGGCTAGAAAAGAAAGACTTTCTCAGAAAAGCAATGGCGATCACACAGTTCCTTGATCTCCTCAAGAATGCTAGAGTTCCAAGATTGAATGTGAAAACGAGATCTGGTTGTGAAGGCCAAAAAATGAGGAGAAAGTGACACTTGGTGGCAATTTCCAAAATAACTCAAGAGATTCCTCCGGGATATTAAAACTAGATCCCTATTTTCTAGGAATGCTTTGTCACTTTTTGCTTTTTCTCTTTTTCAAGAAAAGCTGCTATGTATTTCCCAGAGAGATTGTGTAGCTCTAGGAAGAATTGGGCAAATCACTAGCTCATGTACTAAGTAGTTTTTGAGGAAGAGGCTTATGCAGAATTTCTAGGTTGAGTGGCTCTAAGCTTTTTCTTAGGTTCTCTGTAGTTTCCCAACTAAAGTTTGGATTCCAACAGGATTTGCACAATTTTGGAGCTGAAGGCTAATTGTCAGCTTGGACTGTGTAAGTCCCGAGAGCAAGGTTGGTTTCCCTCAAGGATTGCGAAATTCACTAAGGGAATCCTAGAATCGGGTGAAGACCAATTCAAGAGATTGTCTTGTGGGTTAGCCAATAAGCCAAGTAAGGAACACAAGCCATAATGTAAAGGATGAAGCTCAATCAAAGCACAAGTACCCAAGCTAGTGCGAGATGAGCTGCTGTGTTTTATAAGAGAGGCTCCAAAACAAAGCAAAGGAAAAGTTTTGAAGGGTGGTTGTAGCCTCTACAACATTCATGACACATTGGTAGAACTCCATTTCTTTGTATGGACCTTGTCTCATATAAAGAGAGTCTAACTCTTTTGGAAGTATTATTCAATTCTTTGATTGTCATATCTTCTTCACTAGCTTGAGTTAAATATGTAGTCCTTGCCATTCTCTTTATTGGCAGCACACATACCAAGCCAAGTCAATTGAGTTGTTTCAATTAGGGATTAGGGGTATATAAATGCACAAGTAATATAGACTATCAGAGTTTTAGTTTCATCTCTAGTATTTCTTTGCTGCCAGCAGGCCTAGACAATACCCCGACGGAGTCACTTCAGGATCACAAGCATTGCTCAATTGCCAGTGAGCCTGGATGGTACCCTGGTGGAGTTACTTTATTCACCTCTCTATGTAGGAAGCCTTTCTCTTCTTTCACCTTTATTTTAGTTTCTGATTTTTTCATAGAGTTGTGGATAGGCACTTATTTATTTCATGAGGCGAAAGAGGGATCCCGACTTAGTGAGGGCATACGAGGTTGTCCCTTTAGAGAAGGATATTTATATATACCTATGACATAATTTTTAAGGTTTCCCCCCTCTCCTTACTCCACTTGACTGAGTTGACATGGGTTAACCGAATATAGAAAAGCGTTAAGAATAGGCGGTACTAGTTAAAAGTGCAAGCATCATGATCTCACGATGATTCTCTTCGTGATCTCATAATGATTCTCTTTAAAAGGAATGTATCTTCCATGAGGGAATCTTCGACTAGAGGAAATG
The DNA here is from genome assembly GCA_000404065.3 of Pinus taeda. Lineage (NCBI taxonomy): Eukaryota > Viridiplantae > Streptophyta > Pinopsida > Pinales > Pinaceae > Pinus > Pinus taeda. Next base: position 180,327 of record APFE030933332.1, read on the forward strand.
CAAGATCCTCATAAAGAGAGGGAATGTGTAGATAACCATGTGTCAGTAGTTGTACAAGTTCCTCTCAGATTTCACCTTGTTTTTCTCTAGAATCCTAACACAATTTCAAGTGAAAAACTAACCTATGGGTGCACAAGTGAACAAGCAAAATAAATAAGTAAGATGAATCAAAACAATGTAGGCAAATCAAAACAAAAAAAACAAAAAAAAAAAATACTCCTACTCCTAAGCTAAGCAAAGCATGGGCCAACTCACGTGAATTGATATTTCCAATGTAGCCACCAACACATTAGTTGACCCATGAAGGTGACAACATGATGGACAAGAAAGATATTCAAGCATACCAATAGACAAGAAATATAAAACAACGCAAACCAAATCATTCGAAGTTTGAATGAATTCGTAGAAAATAAAAGATTGAAAGCACACAAAAGGAACTCTACATATGTATCATGGTGTCCTATCACATTGTGCATGGAAAACAAGCATGTGCACACCTTCGAACATGACAAACAAGCAAACATGAAGAAAGAAGAAAAATTATGTTTCACAATAGTGATTTTTACGTATCACCCCTCCAACACATGAGAAATAGGATTGTTTGATGCTGGTGGAGGATGCCAAAACTGTGATATGGATTGATCTTCAATGTGAACAGAAGATTGATGAGGAGCCTGGGGTGATTCAATAGATTTCTGATAGGAAGTGGAATTGACCTCAAGGCTATTAGAACTTGACATAAACATTAGCTCGGGCTAAAGTGCCTCGAAAGCTTGAGGGGTTTCCACTTCATCAGAGGATGGATCATCAAAGACAAGTGGCATAGAAATATCAACAACAAGTGAATTAGAATCATGATTGGATGAGTGAGTGAAAAGATTACGACAACCACGATTAGAAAATTTGAGATGAACAATGCCATCCTCATGATCTAACAAATCATAAGAGGGAGGCAATGAAAAACAATAATTTTCACCCTCCATGTTTCCAGAAATGAAAGATGAGAGATTGGGTGGATCTGGGAAGAAAGATTCGGCCTCTCTACAATCGAATGAAAGACCGACATCCCACATGTTGTGTATGATCGGAAGTGGAAACATATGGAGATGAGTTTTCACAAGATGGAACAGAAATGGAAAAATCATGGAAGATGTTAGGATAAAGAGGATGGGGTGGGGATGGAAGGAGGTCGTCCTTCACTGCAGATTCTTGTTCAGGCTACCACACATACTCATAAAAACTAATAGTACAGGTTGTGTGTTCAATACCAATTCCATCCAAAACTTGATCCTTCTGAACATCACATGTGAAATTTGAAACAGATGAACACAACATCTAGAGGATCAAAGGAACTAAAGGACGGAGGCTGAGTAAATGAGACCACATGAAAACCATTAGGATTTCAGTCCATTCGCGTGCAGACATCCTAAGAAAGTGGGTTAGGAGGAGATGGTGACAGTTCAACAGGTATATTCACAATTTCTTCCACCTTATCCTATGGAGCTAGATTTGTTTGATGAGAAGGGGATGGAGGCTCACTTGGGACAACAACCTTGTCTGTCTTAGATGTAGAGGATCTAACACCGAGGTATGTTGGGAGAGAGTAAGAGGTTTCTAGCTTGTGCTAATTCTCAGAAATGTGAACAAGATATTGAAATATTCATTCTAAAAGTTTCTAGTCGACTTCATCTTCAAGAAATTCAAAACAATAATGAAGAAAACAATCATAAAAGTTCTCAAGTAATTCATCAGGTGCTTTTTGTAATTTCAAAATTTTTCGATGATTTTATTTATGGTCATAAAGGACAAAAGAATGACATAATTCTATGAGCATATGATCGAAAGAGTTTATAGAGGCTACGATAAATGTGTGACATTATTTCTTGACACGCCCTTCAAAAATGAAAGTGAACAACCCACAGGCAATGTCATCTGAGAGGACATCCTGCCTGTCACAAAAGCCCAAAAAGGAAATTGTGTGCCTGAATAGGGGTGTTCCATTTTGTTATGTGCTTGACCTGCGAGAAATTTTAGAATACCAAATACGCGAAGAAATTCAGCACAAAATATAGAATAAAATGAGAAAAACAACAAGTATTTTATTATTCAGAGATGAAAGCAATGTTCACTTGCCTCTTCAAGGGGGTAACCTCTAGCAGAGCAAAGCGCGATTACAAATGAGACTCGATATTTCTCATTGGGGAGTCTCTAGCCTCTATATAGGATTGATATATACAATACCATGGGTCATTACCATGGTTCTCTCAATACCATATATCTAATACCATGGCCCGTTTACAACTAACTATGGTCCCTTTCTTAAATGCGGGTGAACAACTTACAATTATTAGTACGGACTTTATTGACTCTTTAACTAACTATGACTATGACTCGATCCTATTGGGTTTATTACATAAATAAAGGGGTTAGGGTTGGACCCTAACATGCCCTCCCCCATCAAAAGCAGCCTTGTCCTCAAGGCTGAAGCTACGAAAACTGTTGAAGAATAGTGGTGGGTACCCAAGTCACATCTTCTAGAGAGGTGTCTTTCCACTTGACAAGGACTTCCTTGATTGTGTGGCCACGTAGATGTATTTCACAAATATCAAGGACCTATTCACGTTCGAGCCAGAGTGATCCTTCCTCATCCAATTTCGGTAGAATGGTTTGAATTCTACAATTGTTCCCCACCACTTTCTTGAGGCATGATACATGGAAGACAGGATGGATTTTTGAAGTTGGTGGCAAGGGTAGCTTGTAGGCTACTACTCCAATGTGTTTAATTATTTGATAAGGTCTGTAGAATTTGGGAGCTAATTCTGGTAGCCCTTTTCTTTGAGTTATGTTTCCTTATATGGTTGTAGTCACAGGAATACCTGATCCCCTTCTTGAAATGTGTGCTGTGAATGATGTTTGTCTATTTGTTGCTTCATTTGATTTTGAGCTTGATGGATATTAACTTTGAGACAAGCTATCAAGGCAGCATGATTTTGTAGGAGTTGATCAACCGCTTGCACCTTAGAGCATCCAGGGATATAAGAAATAGGTGAAGGTGGGAGTTGGCCATACACTGCTTCATATGGAGTCATCTTGGTAGCTTCATGATAGTTAGTATTGTACCACCATTTAGCTAAAGGTAGCCATTGTACCCATTAATGCTTCTATTCTAAAGTGAAGCACCTTAGTTATGTCTCCAAACATTTGTTGACTGCTTCAATTTGACCATCAGTTTGGGGATGATAGGCAATAATTAGTTGGATTTGGGTGCCTTGTAGCTTGAAAATTTCTTACCAAAATCTACTAGTGAAAGTTGGGTCAAGATCAGACACAATGGAAGTTGGCATGCCATGCAGTTTGAAGTTTTGGTCCATGAAAGCTTGCACCCCCAAGTGGGGATAAATGGGTGGGGTAGAGCGCAAAAATGAGAATATTAAGAGAGTATGTCCACAACCACCAGAATGACTGATTTGTTTCCCGACTTTGGTAGACGAGTAATGAAATCCATAGAAACATCCATCCAGATGGAGGCAGGGATTTCTAATGGTTGTAAGGTTCCTGCTGACTAGATTGTTTCTCCTTTGTGGTGTTGACACACATCAAATTCAACTACAAAGGTAAGAATTTCATTCTTCAATCCTGTCCAAAAGAAATAACCATGAGTGCGAGCATAAGTCTTTTGAAAGACTGCATGCCCGACAGTGGGAGAGGAGTGCAACTATGCCAAAATGCGAGTTTTGAGGGTGGGTGGATGGCGATATCACTACTTGATCCTTGTAGCGAAGAATATCATCCTTCCAGGAGTAGCCAACTAAGGAATTAGGATCTTCTTTCAAGTTATAATGAGTTGGAAGAGAGAGGGGTGTGAAAACCATTCCTTGTGGGCTTCTTCAATCCAATCTGGTATGGGAAGAGAGATTGATAGTAGGGTGCTTTCATCCTCAAATTGATGCAATAAAGCGTCTGCTACTACATTGCCATGCCCTTTCTTATAAATTATCTCATAATAATATCCCAACATTTTGTTGAGCCATTTGTTTTGCTGTGGTGATGATAGACGTTGCTCCAAAAAATATTTGAGGCTTTGATGGTCTGTGCGAATTTGGAAATGTCGTCCCAATAAGTATGGTTGCCAGGTATCTACTGCATGTAAGATGGTCATCGTCTCTTTCTCATAAGTAGATTGTCCCAGATTTTTCCCACTCAATTGTTGGCTAGTGGAAGTCAAGGGTCTGCCTTCTTGCATTAATACAACATCAATAGTAGTACCTGAAGCATCGCATTCAATCACAAAAGATTTGGGAAAGTCGGGTAGTGCCAATACTGGAGTGGAATACATGTCCTGTTTGAGAGCCACAAATGTTTGTTGTGTTGCATCAGTCTAGAGGAATGAATTTTTCTTGAGAAGGTTAGTGAGGGGTCTAGCAATGCGACCATAATTGTGGACAAATTTGCGATAGTAGCTAGTGAGACCCAAGAATCCCCTCAGACTCTTCAAGGTTTTTGGTTGAGGCCAATATTTCATTACTTGTATCTTTTTAGGATCAACCCTGACACCTTCATGACCCACAATGTGTCCCAAATGCTCAACTTCTTCCATGCCAAAAGATCACTTGGACAATTTGACAAATAATTTGCTATTCCAAAGCAGTTGCAATATCAAGTCTACATGATGGAGATTTTTTCCCAGGTTGGGTTGTCGATGAGAATTTCATCAAAGAACTCCATGACAAATTTTCGGAGATATGGTTTCAGCAAGTGATTCATGAGGCTTTGAAAAGTGGATGGAGCATTACAGAAATCAAATGGCATTACCAAGAATTCATAATGGCGTTCATGTGTGTGGAAAGTAGTCTTGGGAATGTCTAATTCCTTCATGTGGATTTGGTGATAGGAAGAGTGAAGATCTAGCATGGTAAAGAATTGAGCACCATATAGTTCATCAAGTAGATCATCAACAACTGGGATAGGGAATTTGTCTTTGGCAGTGAGCTTGTTGAGGGCCCAAAAGTCTGAACACATGCGCCATTCTCCATCTTTCTTGAGCACCATGACCACTAGTGATGAATAAGGGTTGATGCTAGGACAAATAACACCTACTTCAAGGAGTTCCTTGATGATTTTTTCAATTTCATTCTTTTGGGCAAAAGGATATCGATATGGGTGCACATTAGGTGGTTGGGCCCTCGCGACCGAAGTGATCCTATGATCATGTTCCCCTCTAGAGGGTGGAATCTTCATAGGTTTGTCAAATACTAGTTGGTGGTAGTTTAAGACCTATTGTATCTCAGGATGAATATGAAGATTAGTGGGTTCTATGGCCTGGATGGCATTAAACTGAGTGATAAATCCAATATGGCCCTTTTTCGGCAACGTTTCCATTCGATGTGAGCTGATGATAGAAGGAGAACCTACCTGGAGTCCACAAAGGGTATGCATGTGGTCATTTTGCTTAAAGCTCATATATAACTCTTGGAAATCCATTGTGATTGGGCCTAGTGTGCCAAGCGATTCAGCACCCAATACAATGTCACAACCACCCATGTTAATCGCAAACATATGGGTCTTTAGGTGGTAGTATCCCATCTGAAGTTTAATATTTTTGCAGTACCTTCAGATTTCATTGTGCCCCCATCGGCAATCAAGACTTGGAAATTATAGATGGCCCTTACAAAACAATGAACAACTTTGGCATCTCGCTGATGGATAAAGTTATGAGTGTTGCCAATATCAATAAATACTACTACAGGGAAATGTTTAATAAAGCCTCTAATTTTGAGAGTTTGGGGCGCAAAAATGCCCACCAAAGCAAGTAGCGAGATAATTGGTTCCTCAAGCGTAGCTATTAGCTCATTGTCCTACTGGGTTTCCTCAACTTCATCCTCTAGTCCTCCAAGGGGTGGGGCTTCCTCAGATGAGTTATGATCAGTAACATCAATTTGAAAGAATTTTGGTTTCTTGCATTTATGCCTTGGGGCGTATTTGTCATCATAATAGTAGCACAACCCTTGTTTTCTTCTGTCATCCATTTCTGTTGGAGACACCTTTTGAGCCTTAAGTGTTTAGGTAAGGCCTTGAGCCTGGTTGGGGTGTCCCTTGGCTATGAAATTTGGATGAGGAGACTGGGTAGGTAAAGTACGTTCCACTTCGATAGCCTTCGTGCAGACGTCTATCCATGTAGGTGGGTGGTGCATCCATACATGTGCTTGGATGGCTTCTTTGAGACCACTTATAAAACATTCCAAGTAGAATTCATCTCCTATACCTTTTGTGCGGATGGCCATTGTATCAAAGGCTGCAATGTAGTCTTTTATTGTGCCTATCTGTCGGAGCTTAGTAAGATGAACAAAAAAATTATATTCTTTGTCAAAGCGGTCTAATGAGCCCCAGAAATGGGTAACTATATGGGCAAATTTTTCCTATTGTTTCCATTTAATCCACCATTCTCCATAGTTTTGTGCATGTTTTTTAATATATTTATGTTAATTGAGTGAATGGGGATAGTCATTTTAGCACAAAGTCTAATAAGTGTTTATTGAAAAATTTTGGACATTTTTGGACCAAGACCAGGCATTTATGAGTAGATTGATAGCCAAAACTTGAAGAAACCAAGCTGAGGCCTTATAGGGAGGGTGTTTCCTGCATTAATGACCCCTTCCTCTAGTTCTCCACCAGCAGCTCAGAGTTCAAGGGCCACCACATCGATGATCACAAGGGCAGCCGAGCAGGTGTAGTGAAGTTGTTGTTATCTGCAAGTTTTGGCAGCCGAGTTCCTAAAGTTTAGGAGGACTGTTGGGAGTCCTAAACTTGTATAAATAAGAAGGCCTCAGGCCTCAGTAGGTTAGCTAATGAACAGTCTATTTTCACACGTTAGTGCAGCTCTCCATTTAGTTCATTTTCGAGCTCTTTCTATAGACAATTTTGTGACATGACTATTATTTTCTTATCAATGAAGATGAATTCATCCTTGAAGCAGCACTGATCTTTCTAAGGGGCCTATAGCTCTTGGGGTTGGGCCCAACCCAAGTGCCCAGTACCTTGTTGTATTTATATGTTTTTTCTTGTATTCATGAAATAATTTCTGTTGTTTAGATTAGATCTTGCTTTATTACTTATGTTGTTTTTGATGATTAGAATAGTTTTTCTTGCTTAAGGTTGATTAGTTAGTTTGCTGCAACAATAGAAAAAGATCCACAAAATGCTACCAAGTAGGATTTGATCTCCTTTCTCCCTCCTTGGGACCATGAATTGAGACCAAAGCACTCTCGCTGCCACCAAAACACTGCTTTTTCTTTCCAATGCAATTGCTAGTGTGTGAATTCGAGTTGGAGAAGTTGATATCAGTTGTATTTACATGCTTTGATTTTTCCTTGTTTAGTTTTCATAGCTTTCTTGCATCATTTCCCGTCCATAAAATTCTATTCAACAATTTTTTGGTTTTTTTAGGGCAGAATTAGGTTAAAATAGGTAAAACTCTGTTTTTTTAATTTTCCTTGAATCATTTTTTCCAAGCAAGTGTGCAGATCACTTGAATACCACCCAAGTCCATTTGTCAAGGTTTTCTCCACTCATTTGACACACTTACCCAAACAACCCTAATTTCTACGTTTTTGTGCAAAATAACTGTCTTATCCTTTGAACCAATCCAACCATCACCTTCATGTTTGATCATCATTGACATAGTCACAGACCCTCTAACACCCTCATCCAACCTTAATTTCATTTTTCCCACCATTTTTCCTCCTCCAAACCTTCAAAAATCACTTTCGGCCTGTTCCTGTAGAACTTCATGTAGATCCCCTGCACACTTCCTGTAGAAGTTCATGCGAGCGATTTTTCGAAATTTGATTACAATGGAATTCTCCATAAGGGTGCTAGGGACTCCTTAGGTCCTCTCCATACCTTCCTCATCATCTGCAATAGCCAAATCCATCTCCTTTTGCCACCAAACCTCTGCACAGTCAAATAGTTAAAACACAACCATAATAATTCTGCATAAAATTGCTCAAAAGTACAAAAAGATGGTTCTTCCACATTTTCCTTCAAAAGTAGCTTAAGTACGCACATTTCACCTTGACAGTAGTGTTAGAGCCTAGATTTACCTCAAGCTGAAAAGGTAAGCTTTTAGGTCCACATCAAACCATGCTCAGCCTCGTAGCTAGCCCTTCGAGGACATGAGAGTGCTCTCTCCGGGTCAATCTCAGCAAAAGATAATCGATGGGGCTTGAGATGACTGATTTAACAACTGATATTAGGCTAGGTATGTAATAAAAATATTTGATTTGAGTGTTTTGGGGTTTTTGTGTTGGAAAAAGGGAAAGGCAAATTTGGGTCCAGGGATGAGGCCAAATTTTTGCAAAGTTCTAATTGGGGCAAGGAAGGAAATCATTTTGATGCTTTGGATTTAATGAATGGATGGATCAGACTGGTGAGGAGCCAAGGAGGGCAAGAGAGTCTCAAGAGTCCTCCTCAAACAGATGAAAACATTGAAAATTAAACCAAATTTCAAGGCAGAGCATAGCAGTCCAGTGAATTCTACATTAATCACTCGTTTGTTTAATTTCAGAAGCAAAGGGAAGGGAAAATGATATACATAAACATCAATGAACTTACAAATACATACAGAAAAACACCATCAAAACACAAAGCCACATGGATCCCAACAAGTGCTGCAAAACCCTACTCTTTCCTTAGCCAAAAATGTAGAGATAGAATGTACAATGATGTGCCAAGCAATCCCAAGTGTCCAACCCTAAAAATGACTTAGAAAATACATTATATAGACCATCCTAACCCATTCCCATGCCTCTAGGGTTCGAGCTCATCATTCTACGAGTTGTTTCAACCAATTCTAAACAAGGCACTGAAATCTAGGCAATCAAACAACTTGCCTCTATAAGGTAGGAAACTAATTCATTCATTATATTTTCACTTTTTAGTGAATGAATCCTCTAGAACAAGTAAAAATGTGTCAATTTTACATCATGGTCCTCTAATTACATCATGGTAGATCAATAATTACATCAAAAAGAAAAACTAGTCAAAACTGGGCGAATTTTTGAGCTGTACAGTGAAAAATAAGCCAAAAATTCTCTATTTGTCGTGCCTGATTCTCTATGTGTCATGCCACTTTGGAGCTGAATGTGAGGACCTTCCCAGAGTCCAAATTGAGCTCATGATAGCGCATTGGAAAGACCTACCTGTCTACTTTCCAACCTAATTGGAAATTTTCAATTGGGTGTCCATTTTCCCCTCCAAAACTTCAATCTCCTAAGACTGCTTCCTGTGTGTCAAAACAGGGGCAGAGAGGTCATGTTTTGAGTGTTTTCGACCTCTTGAGGACTCAAAACCTGCCCAAATTTCTTGGCCATGCACCAATAGGCATAATTTTTCATGCCAAATCTAAAAATGTAAAGTCTTTTCAATTTGGAGCCCTCTAGCAAAAGCGAGCGCCACGTGGCGCTGCGCATAGGGAGGCAAAACCTGTTTTTCAGTGCAAAATGTTTCAAAAATGCAAAAATTGCTCCAAATTTCTTAAAATTTGGGCTGGAACTTCTCTATCAAGTTCCATGTTGGGCTAAAGAGGCTTCAGCCAATATCTGAAGGCGATCATGCTCCTTTTGCCTCTTTTTCTTCCTTATTGCCTTCTTTAATTTTGCCTTTAGATTCCTTATTCGTGCTTGGGAACTCATATTCCACGCCCTGTAATGAAAATCCAGGTGTCTCAACAATGCTTTGTCCCTATCGGCCATTTCCAGTAGTCTCTCCAGGTGGATGTTGATTCTCTCGAGCCAAGACTCCCGATCATCATTAATCTCTTGCTCCAATGAAGTGAGCTCAATCCTCCTCCTTTGGGCAACTTGGCGATTCTCGCCGATGTTTTGCAACTCCATGATTTCTTGCTGATTTTCGAGCTGTTTGTTCCTCTGCTCCAAGTATTTCATAATCCACTTAGCCCTCTCCAAGTCAAGGGACAAGGCTTTGATCTCTGTCTGCTGCTCTTGAATGATCTCTCTAAGATGTGCATTTTGCAAGCCCATGTCTGTAACATCATCCTGAATGAGAATGAAGTCAGTCTCTTGCTCACCTGAAGGCCCCTCATCCTACATTGGCCTCTTGCCTCTATCCTGTACCTTTCATGCTGATGTCGGAAGTGAGGCCCCTTCAACCCCAGGTGAAGATAACACTCGCTTTGTTGCTGCAAATAACTGCCTCGTGCCCTTTTGATAAGTAATGAAAACCGGTATAGTAGCAGTGTGTGAATCATGGCCTTCTTGCTGATGAGAAGGTCCACCTATCTCATGCCCAACCTCTGAAGGTTCCTGTGAAGCTCTGAAAAAGTCATGAGAGATGAAATCATCCCAAGTGATGCCCTATAATCCAAGCTGATGAACCACCAAAATTTTGATGAGATCATAATGGCAAATACTGTTGAACTGCTACTGAGGGGTCTTGTGCTGCACAAGGATGGTCATCCTTTCTATGTTTCGGCATATGAAATAAGGAATGTTCATCATTCGTACCTGGGTGAAATGCATGAGCAACCTGATGTGATAAGCATATAATCTGGAGAAATGGCCTTCACAACTAAAATACTTCATGATTAATTTCATTAGTGGAGCATATTCATCTTTGAGATATCGGAAAGGAAACACTCTCTTGAGCTGCCTCAGTAAACCAAGTTTAATATATGGCTCATAATGCTGTCGGTCAATCTTTTGCCTCTTGTTGCATGGCTCTCCAATGTTAGGTATGCTGGTTGCTAGTGAGATAGATTCTGGTGTAAGTGTGAAGGTGACACTAGCCAAAGTAACTTGATCACCATGTAAATGGAGTACAAATAAGCGAGCCAACTCATGATGAACTTGAACAGTAGCAACCTTCTCACAAAATTCATAACATGACTGAAACTGGAAGCAAGAGATGGCAAGAGGGCAGGCCTTGATGAAACTGGTTCTTCTCTAACATGTCTACCACCTTTATGAGGCCTCCGAGGTGCATGTCCCTCCATGGGTGAGTCACTTAGGGTCACCACTTCATAATCGGATGAATGACCGGATGACATAACTGATGCTATACAAACTACCTTGGAGAAAAAGATGTTGGTGTATGAAATTGTATTGCACTTCTCTTTTGTGATGTGGTTGAACTCTGCCGCCAAGGGGCAAAAGTGAAACAAGGGACTGTTAGCATAGAGGAAAAAATGAGGGAGTAGGGACTATTGTGATAGATTTGTTTAGGAGGGTTTGGGAATTTTGTATAGGGTATGGTTTCGGGTTTTTACATTTCGAAATGTGTGGAAGGGAATTGGGGATAGGGGTTTAGTAATTTTTGGGAGTAGGGAAGAATGAAATCAGGGAGAAATGGAATAAGGGAGAAGGGAATTATGGAAAGAGAAAACTTGGTGGAAAATTGTTTTTAAAACCCTAGGCAGCCATCTTTATATGAGAACTTTGACATGGTAGGGTTTAGACCACCACCATGATCAATCACCATATCATAGGATAAATTTGAATAAAATGCAATGATGGAGACTCTACCTGGCAAATCTAGGTGAATTATTGGCAGTTTGGAAGAATTTTGAGCGATTTCGAGCCTTTAACTGTATGTGCCCTGCCTCATACCCAATGCGCCACGCCTTCCCAGTGTGTCATGCTAGTGTAAAATTACACTGCGTGTTTTCTCCCAGTACGTTGCGCCTCCCCAGTGCACTGCACCACCTGCTCTATGCGCCGCGCAGGCCAAGTTTCTTCCAATTTCACCCAATTTCACACTTGTGCACAAAATTTGCTTTGAATTGCTTCTTTTTCATTCTTGGCATGCAAATGAGTTGAATCTATTTGAGTTTTATTGAAGCCGTAATGATTTTTTGTCTTGGAGGTTCTGTGCGCCGTGCACAAGCCCAGTGCGTCACGCCCCGTGGATGTACCGCGCTAGTGGAGAAAAGCATTGTGGAAATGTGCCCAATGCACCGCGCGGCCTATGTGCACCACACTCTAACCCAATGTGCCGCACGCACACTAAACACAGTAATCTTCGTGGATGCAAATGAAATTATACACATAGAAATATCTTTATAAAGACATGGCTTTGATTTTTGGTTCTCAAAAACCCATCTTTGTAATGTTTTAGCTTTTGGCACTTTTTCACTTTATTACAAACTCTGTTCTTCTATTTCCTCTTTGATTTTGGCTTAAATGATGAATCTTTTGTCTATGTTTGTAGGGATAGTGGCATGTCTTAACAAAGGAAGACCAGGGATGTTCTTGGAGAATTCAACAACTAAAAAAAAAAAACTTCTGAAAATTACATGGCAATTTATTACAAAACAAAACAATGAATTTTCTTCAAAACAGAGTTTTGAAGAAAAGTCATAGTCCAACAATATGACGATGAAAATATTTGAAGTGAAAACTTATTAAGAACCTCCCTCATGGGTCTGTTGGTATTGTTGGACATTGTTGAAGACCAAATCAATTAACCCTAGACCTATGACTGACCTGACTCTTGTTGACTCTCATTAACTTTGATGAAAAGACCTGAGCCAGCAGGTACAAGACATGAGGGAAATGAGTGACAAGGCCCTTTCGTCAGATTATGGCATGCCCCTAACGGAATTTGGATGAGTGAACTGTATGAGACACCTAAAAATGAAATGCAATAAAGAGGTTTTGATCTTTGACGGAGGGTTGAATAGACCGACTCTAACAAGTAGTCCATGGCATCTGTTTCAGTAGTTTCATCTCTTTTTCTTGCAAAAGTAGGGTTAATGGGTAAAACTAGGGTTTGCTAGGGTTTGCATTTCCTTTCAGCTTTCATCCTCTTTCTACAAATAGAATAGCCTCTTTTGAGTTAGCTTCCTTCCATCACAATTAAAAGCTTCTTCTGAGAACTCATAGAAGTTGGCTTGAACTCCTAGCGAACTTGTGCTAGCTAATCAAGTGACAGCCTACAGTAAGAGCTAGTACTTGTGCATACAACACCATCTCTTCCAAGTTTGTTATGAACTACCGGGTTGATAAAAGTAAAGAAGGGAGTCCCAGGAGTTGCAGCATCATTGTTGCAATATTGGAGCCCACCATCTTTTTGGCGCCGTTGCCGGGGAAGCGTCAGAGTATTTGTGATTACTGCTTTTCTTCTATTTTCTAGTGCAACCTTTTGCTAAGTAGTTTACTTCAGCAACAATAGAGTAGTTGTTTCATTTTCATTCTACAATTTCATTTCTGCAAAAGTAGATTAGACATTTCCTGCTTTCATTTCATTTCTGCAAAAGTAGATTAGACATTTCCTGCTTTCATTTCAATTCTACAATTTCATTTCAACAAGCATCAATTAGTCATTTCCTAGTTTCATTTCAATTCTGCAATTTCATTTCAGCAAGCGTAAATTAGTCATCTCCTACTTTCATTTCAATTCTACAATTTCCATTTCAGCAAGTGTATATTAGGCATTTCATGCTTTCATTTCAATTCTGCAATTTTCATTTCAGCAAGGTTTACTTTAGTTACCTGCAATTTGTTGTTCAATCCATTTCAAGTTTTTGTAGGTACAAGCAGAAAAAGAAACAAAAAAAATCCAAAAAAGAGATTCTCTTTCATGCCTCGTAGGAATAGAGACAATTCAGGAAAATTCCTACCCAACACCCCGAACACATCACTAAGTCACCCTTCTCTCTTCTTTGGTGGCAGTGATCTAGGAGAACCTATAGGTGAATCTCTAGAGATATACGAAGATTCTATAATAGAAGAAGAGCAAGAAAACATTCCTCCTGAGACCATGGCTAAAAATAGAAACGATATAGCAAATGGAGAGAGAATAGAAGGCACCTTTCCCATTCGAGAAACCAATAGGGACACAAAGATGAAAACATAAGTCCCTCAGCCTTACCTCACTTCCATGGATTGTACTCTAAAGACCCTGATACCTTCTTGTTTGATTTTGTTGTCCTTTGTTGAAACTATGACTATGTAGAGGATGAGAAAAAGTTGAAACTCTTTCCCTCTACCCTCAAGGAGGCAGCACTACATTGGTTCAGGGGGTTACCTAGAAACAGTATCACAACTTGGGCTCAGATGCAACAAGCCTTTAACAAAAAATACTGGGATTACTGCAGGTCAAAGGAAATAAAGGAAGAAAACTTTCGGATGACCATGGGAAGTTATGAATCTTTAGAAGACTATGAAGAGAAGTTTCAACTTAGTTATAAAAGGGCCAGGTGCACACTTCACCCCGAATCTCTGAAGTTGGTTCTGCTCCGAGGAGTACCTGAAGACCTTATAGATACCCTCAATTTTCTGCCTGGGGGAGACATCTACTAGCTACCTTATGATGACATAAAAACTGTGTTTAGAAACCATTCTAGGGTAGCTAGAAAAAGGGGTAGGGGAAGTCAACTTTTAGCTAGTGCCCCCTTATCCAAAAATGAGTCTGCAAATTAGATGGAAGATTTCGAAAGTGAGATGATATAGACCATTACCATGCAAATGGATACCTTGCAAATCCAAAAGAAGCAAGGGGAAGCTGAGAGGGCTTTGGCCATCTTTTGTTCCAGATGCACTAGGAAGCATCCTAGGAACAAGTGTCCATTGCACTCTGTAGAGGTGTGTTTTGTCGGTGACGCAGACCACCCTAAAAATCAGTGCCCATCCTTACCCGGATTTAAAGCTATGTACCAAGGGGTTGAAGGAGCCACTGAACCACTCTACTTCCTGAACCAGAGGAAGCCACATGGACCTAGACCTTACCAGCAGGGAATGCAAGGGACATCCCAAACTTATTACAACCCCAATCAATCCACTCACATACCTTCTTGGGGTCCCCCTGCTCATCCTTCCTGGTCCACACCCCCTCCTTGGTTGTATCCATCTCGATACCATACTCAACCTGCTACTCATTCATTTCATTCTCACATTCAGCCACAACCTTAGTGGAATGCACCTCATCAGGGGTGGAGGCCCCAATACTACTCTCCCCCCACTCTTTTTCCTCCACCACCATCTCAACCATAACCATTACCTCCTGCTCCTCTAAGACAACCCCAAATACCTACTCAACCAAGCCTGAACCCCAAAAACAGATAGGCCCAGCAGGTATATACTGACGAAACAACATGCCCTACCTATGCTATGGATATTCAAGAGATCAACCTATGATCTAGGAAGGTACTCCCAGACAGCCAACCTCCTCCT
Source organism: Pinus taeda (assembly GCA_000404065.3). Taxonomy (NCBI): domain Eukaryota; kingdom Viridiplantae; phylum Streptophyta; class Pinopsida; order Pinales; family Pinaceae; genus Pinus; species Pinus taeda. The sequence goes on from APFE030933332.1 coordinate 195,512, forward strand.
AAGGAGGATGAAGAAGAGAAACATGAAAGTGAACCAAAAGCCATTCCACCCTTTCCTGAGAGTATAACTGGAACCACACAACCAACCCCAGAAGAAACTGAACTTCTGGAAGAACTGAAATAGTTATGTGTAAAAATACCCCTTCTCCAACCCATAAAGGATGTGCCCATATACAACAATATGATCAAGGAGAAGTTCTTTAAACACCCATGCAGGTGAAGGAGAGATGCTCCAACTATCAATGTCATAGGACAACTGTCTAATCTAATGTTGGGGTAGGTAATTTGTCTGAAATATCTAGACCTTAGGAGTCTAGTAGTCGATGTCCACATCAATAACACCTTAATCCCCCATACCTTTATTGATCTAGGGGCTACCATTAATGTGATGACCAGGGACACTATGCTTAAGCTCAACCTTCAGGGTTCCCTAAGAAAGACCTCGACGGTACTACAGTTAGCAGACCACTCCATCGTGACCCCCGAGGGGATTGTGGAAGATGCCATGGTCTCTATTGATTCTTGGGAGTACCCCGTTGATTTCATGGTTCTCTAACCAAAGGAAAAGCTCACTGGGTATCCTCTCATCCTGGGAAGACCTTGGTTGGCTACTGTAGATGCCTACATCAACTGCCGAGCTAGGAACATGACAATCAAGAATGGGCATATGTCCAAGCAGCTAGTCCTCTATCCTCCTGCCCAACCCCTACTAGAACATGACTTACCCCTCTGGTTGGAGGAGGAAGACAAGGATAAAGTCTACTCCGCACCATTGTGTATAGTAGAAACTACCATGGGGGGTCCACAAACTGAGGATGATCTTATTGAAAACTTGATCTAGAATCCACCCCCCAGTGAATTGCCATTAGAAGAGTTGGTGGAAGAAACCCAAGCCAATGCTTCAGTTGGTCTTTGTATGGCTGACCTAACCTCTCTCCAAGTTAAGAATGTGGAATTTGGCCCAGAAAGAACCTTGAGGATCAACTCAGCCCTATCCACCTCTCAGGAGAAAGAGATGTGTAGCTTATTGAAGAATCACTTGGATGCTTTTTCTTGGAGTTATAAGGAGATGAATGGAGTCCACCCTTCTGTCTATACTCATCACATTTACATTAAGGAAGAGTGTAAGCGAGTTAGACAGCCTCAAAGGAAGATGAATCCAACCCTCAAGGACATTTTCAAAGAAGAACTAAAAAAGTTTCTGGATGCAAGATTCATCTACCCCATCTTTGACAGTGAATGGGTTTCTCCTTTGGTGCTAGTGCCAAAGAAAAACGAGAAGTGGAGAATCTATGTAGATTATCGAGAACTAAACAAGGCCACCAAGAAGGACCATTTCCCTTTGCCTTTCATAGATCAAGTGTTAGATGGCCTGGCAGGGAAGAATTTTTTCTCTTTCTTAGATGGGTTTAGCGGGCACAACCAGATCCAAATCAGCCCAGAAGACCAAGATAAGACCACTTTCACTTTTCCATGGGGTACCTTTGCCTACAAGGCCCTTCCCTTTGGGTTGTGCAACACTCCTGCCACTTTCCAGAGAGTAGTACTGAGCATATTTGCTGAGCTGGTTCATGATTCAGTGGAAATATATATGGATGACTTTACCCCTTATGGTTCCAACTTCCAAGAAGCATTTACTAACCTGGGAAAATTTTTAACCAAGTGTATTGAAATGAACCTGTCCCCCAGTCCTGAAAAATGTGAATTCCCGATGACTGAAGGGAACGTGCTAGGTCATACAATTTCTCAGCAAGGATTACAGGTGGATCCCAACAAGATTGTTATTATCCAAAGGGTCCCATCTCCTCAAAAGGTAAGAGATGTTCAGAGTTTTCTAGGCTTAGCAGGGTATTATAGAAGATTCATTAAGGATTTTAGCAAGCTAGCCTCTCCATTATTTGGTCTTTTAGGGAAATATGTTGAGTTTATATGGACTAACAACTATTAAGAGGCTCTGGACGCCTTGAAAGGTAAGCTGGTAATTGCCCCAATCTTGAGAGGTCTAAATTGGGCCCTACGTTTCCACATTCACACAGATGCCTCAAATAAAGCTATAGGAGCAGCCCTAGGACAAGTTGAAGAGAAGCTACCATATGCCATATAATTTGTCAGTAAAAACCTATCCAAGGCAGAATTAAACTACACGGTAACAGAAAAAGAGCTCCTAGCAGTAGTCCATTCCATAAACAAGTTTAGACACTACATCACCGGTTATCAAACATTCGTACACACTGACCATGCCGCAATTAGGTATTTGATGAATAAACCAGATGTAAATGCTCGTATCATTAGATGGTTACTTTTGTTGTAGCAATTTGATTTGACTATTGTTGATAAGTCTGGTAAGGAAAATGTTGTTGTTGATTTTCTGTCTAGACTAGATCTGCCTGCAGGTGGAGAAGGAATGGTGGATGATCAAATGCCAGATGAGCACTTATTTGCTATTTCAGTACTCTCTCCATGGTTTGCTAATATAGAAAATTACTTGGTTTCGACACAGTTTCCACGACGCCTGTCCTCAAAAGAGAAGAGCAAGATCGTGAGGAAAAGCACCCCATTCACTTGGATTGGGGGCAACCTGTTCAAACTTGGCCTAGATCAGATTTTGAGGCGATGTGTCAGGGAGGAGGAAGTCTTTGACATCCTATTAGCCTATCATGATGGACCTTGTGGGGGCCACTTTGCAGCAAAGAGGACTGCTTTCAAGATTTTGTAAGCAGGTTACTATTGGTCCACTCTCCATCAAGATGTCAGGAGATACATCAGCTAATGTGACCGATGTCAAAGGATGGAGAAACCAACTCCAAGGGATGAGATGCCCCTGCAACCTCAAGTGTCTTTCGAGCCATTTGAAAAGTGGGACGAAAAGTGGGACATGGACTTTATGGGTCCTATCAACCCTCCTTCAAAACATAAGTCTTACATCATTATGTGCACAGACTACCTGACCAAGTGGGCAGAAACAAAGGCAATCAAAGCAGCAACAGAGGAAAAAGTAGCTAAGTTTTTAAGGGAAAATATCTTCTACAAGTTTGGCTACCTGAGAGAGCTAGTTACAGATCAAGGGATTCAGTTTACCTCCAATTTAGTTGAAGACCTGCTCACACACCACAAGATTAAGCATAGAACTTCCACCCCTTATCACCCAAAAGCAAATGGACAGGTGGAAGTCACTAACAGAGCTTTGGAAGAGATTTTGATTAAGGTAGTGAGCAGCAGTAGAAAATATTGGGCAGATTGATTGGTTGAGGCCACTTGGGCCTATAACACTACTTGTTCACACCCTATGAGCTGGTCTATGGGAATAAGACTTTGTTGTCCATAGAATTTGAATATAACACATTAAGGCTAGCAGCTCAGCTGGACCTAGACCTCAGCCATGCACAAAACGAAATATTGCTTCAGCTAAATGGATTAGATGAACAAAGAATGTAGGCCCTTCTCCACTCAGAGGTATTCCAACTTCAATGAAAAATATGGCATGACTGACACCTCAGAGAGAAACAATTTCAGTCAGGAGATTGGGCACTGCAGTATGATTCAAGGTACAAGGATTTCAAGGGCAAGTTGAGAACCAGATGGTTGGTATCATATACAGTGGAAAAATGCAATGACAATGGTTTAGTCCTTATCCAGACCATCGATGAAGAAGCCATCCCCATGCTCGTCAATGGGCATTGATTGAAAATCTACAGGAAGCCCCTTTCTAAGCAGGAGTTCATTGAAACTCTAGGTAACTTAGTGCTAGTAGTGGAGCAGGTCCCTGTCTCCACTCCACCCACACCTTGAGCAAAAAAAATGGAATAAAAGATCCTTGGGTGAAAACCTCTTAGAGGCTTCCAGGGCAGGCAGTGAGGGTGAAAACTGTTGGGTTGTGTTATATTCTTTCCACATAGTTAACAGGGGGTTTGAGCGGTACACGTAACCCCACTTTATGGGGTCTGGGGCAGTGCCTCGGAAAATTTTGGTTTTGGACCCTATGTTAGGTTGGGCGGACCCACCTATGGTTTTGTGCATGATTTTTGCACATGTTTTCTGGACACGATGGTTT
>APFE030933332.1:204591-222984 GCA_000404065.3 Pinus taeda
TCGGCATGTATAAATATGTATTGTAACATTGAAAGGAACATAATGAAAAATCAAGCTGGTAGTCTCGGTTTTGGGATCCAGTGGGAAATCTCTGTGTATACGTGTTTTATGTGTTATGTTGTCGCATTTTTATTTTTCCTATGATTTAGAATTCATATGCAGGTAATTTTTGTACGGGGTTAAAACCTACAAAAACCTTGTGGAGGCGCCCAATTGTCTTAAAAAAAAAGAAAAAAGAAAAAAGAGAAACCTAACTTCTTTTGAATAAATTGTAGGTTGTAGGAAGGTCGTTGCCGGAGGGTTGCATAAGAGGAAAAGACATGATAGGCTGAATGCACCCTTTACAGTCCATCACCCCATGACTGCTATACTTTCCCAAGTTTTTGGTGTCATTTGTTCTGAAATTCCTTATCCTACAGGAAACTCTGTGTTTTCCACAAGAGGATCTTGTAGAAATTACAGGAAGGCCAAAATCCATTTTAAAACAGAACACGAGGGTTGGAAATTCGTCTGGTGGCACTGTGAACCTCTTTACCACCATCCACCTTCCCATTTCACCATTCCATTGTTGTATACCGACCTCTCCACTAGTTCTTTTCCCTGCACAGCCACATGCAGATATTTTGTTTCTTTCATCCTACAAGCACACAACAAAAAGAAAAAATGCCAAATCAAGGCAGCAACAATTTCTCTCATCCCTACCTAATACCCTCTAGCTATGATTTCTTCTCGGTCGAGGCCTTCTTCAGCATTTTTAGCCCTGCCCACGTATTAGCTTGAATTTCAAGAGGAGAAGCTACAGGAAATCCTACAGGATTCGTGTAGCAGTTGATCTTTGAAAAACATACTGTAGAGATAGGGTCAGTGCAGCAGGACGTATGAAGAGTAATGTTTGAATGGGAGATCATCAAAAATACCAAGACCGAGCATGCAGAGCGCAGGCAGCAACAACAACGGGGAAACAAAGTGCCAAAATTTGAAATATGCATGAAACACGAGTGATTGAGCAAGTAAGTGCCTAAACCTATTCCTCAATTGCATGAATAATATTTTAAAACAGCATGAACTATGGAATGGCCAATTACATGGAACCGATGGCTAGCTAACTAGCCACCCTCGTTCAGTTCACACCCTTTCGCAGAATTTAGTTGAGCCAGATCCAAATTCAAATTGTTGATTAGATACGTAGCCAACACGTGCGGCATGTCAACTCGGGAAGAAGGCATTTGAAACTTGTAGTGGTGGCAACGAAACGGGAGTAAGGGAGGTGATGGCGGTTAGGCGGCATGAGGAACTATAATGACACTGGTATCAGACCAATGGTCTAGATGGGGATAACGTACCCATCTGGCTACCTCATTTCCTCACTGCGGGTTACGCGAACAGTTAAGTACAATGCACTCCAAGGCTCCACCACCGTTTTGGTTCATTTTCATGTTACGAAGCTCTCGACTGCAGCATTTGTCTACCACCTTCAGAGAAGCAAACTAGTCATCCTCCGCTAGCTTTCTATCAAATTTTTGAAACCCTCTTGCCTATCGGGCTCTATAGGAGTCCTGTTGCATTCTACAATAGGCCGGATAATTTCTACAGGAAAGGTAGAGAACAACCAGCAAAAGGAAAACCCGGGATTTTTACCAGAATTCAAGCTTAAAACAAGGTAGGCTCGGGAAACCTCCCTGCATAGGACTTATTTGTATAAGGTGGTGGATTAGAAACACAAAATTGGATTGGAAAAAGGAGAACGAAGTTTGAAAGTATGTCTGCATATTTTCCCCGAGTTCTACATAATTCTCTATTTTCCTCTCTGTATTCGAAGTCTATCTTCTTCTTTTTCATATTTTGCTTAAAAGAAAACATTTGCAATCGTAGAAACTAGCCTGCGTGAAAAAAATCGAAATTGCAAATCTGTCTATTCTCTGAAAAAACCATGTGTTATTTATCCTTTGTTCTGTGAAAAAATATATTTTCTCTCCACAAGCATAAAATCAAATTTGGGGTAAGAGCAATTTGAAACAAGGGAAATATTGCAATTTGTTGTTGTGAGGAGCACACTCAAATTCCTCCTACAGTTCAGAAAAAAGAAACAAAACTTAGTTGTCCCTCTGTCTCTAATTTTCTTTGAAATTGTTGTTTTTCTCCTCACTTAAGCATGTCAAAAACTACTTAGCACCATGCCAGGAGGGTTTATGAGGAAGGAGCCTTTGAACTCCAACCAACTACATGAGCATCCTGAGGTGGTGGCCCTCTTCACCAAGGCTAATTGGATGGTTTTCTTTAAAATAATACATGGATATGATGATGAGGTAATTGAAGAATTTCTGGTGGCCTTAAGACTCCATTCGAAAACACATGCCACCGTTAGTTTTAGGGGTATGTCCTTAGAACTCACCCCTGATTTTATCAGTCGAATTACAAGCCTTCCACTTGGGCTCCCTTGGAGCAAGGAGGAAAAAGCATTGGGACAGGTGGAGAAGAAGACATTTTTTCAACCTGGGGAGGATCCTGTAGAGGATAAAAACGGGGTTAGAAGGACAAGCTTACCTCCCCCATGGAATGAAGTCAGTTACCAAATAATGAAATATATCACTTGTGAGGGAAGATTCAACATAATTTATGGCTATTACTTCAGGTTACTACATGAATAGAGGTATGGGATGGACCTGCCTCCAGTTAAAAGCTGAGCCTCACATATTTCCTCCTCCAGTCTTTAATAGAATGTAGTACCAAGCTAAATGTAGGAGTCCCAAACCAGCTGGCCCACCATGGGCTCATCAAACTATTGGTAGAAGATGCCTTACATACATATACCGTTCCCATAGCTTAAGAAATTTTAGAAATATGTCTAGAGATGATGATATCAAAACTTTGGCTAAAGATATCAGCCCATTTGGCAGTAAGGAAGAGGAAGAAGAAATTAAGGAAGAAGTGCATGAGGAAACACCACCTATTCAGATAGAGGAAGAGCAGGAAATAGAGGAGGAATAGGAAGCAGAAGAGAAACTTGAAAAACCCACAACAGAAAAGAAGACCACTCCAAAGACAGAGAAAAGGAAAAGAATATAAAGTAAGAAGAAAAAGCCTAAGAAATTCCAAAAGAGGACTGCCACAAGCAAGGCAGGAACCTGGAAAGAAAAAGAGAAGCCATTGCTAGAAATAACAGAAATGGAAGGCATGGAAAAGACAGCGGGGAATGAAGGGGAGCAGCAGCAGGAAGAAACACCCCCTGAGACATTGGCAAAAGAAGCAGCAATTGTGCTGGCTGCCTTAAGCACTGCAACAAAACAAAAAGGAAAAAGAGAAAGAGAAGCATCCATGTACTTTAAAGCCAAAAGGAGAACCAGGATAAAGGTGGGTAAGCCCCAGCCACCATCAAAATAACCTATAATAATTGAAGATGCCCCTACTGAGAAAAAGGAGGAATCCCCCTCCAAAATATCTATCACTTATGAGAGAGGAAGTCCCAAAACTTCCGCCTGGAAGGAAAGAATCAGATTGATGGACACCAACACAGTTCTATAGGAAGCTAAGACCTCTCTACAGGAAACGTTGTCCAAGCTAAAGGAGACTGAAAAAATGGAAGAGGAGGCAGCAAAACAGTCACATGAGGAAGATAAGACCAAGGAGATACCTGAACCAATCCCTCAGCCTAATTTGGGCTCATATTACAACTTGCTAGATGGTGGGAAGATCATCCGATAGAAATTTTCTATACCCCTTTTCTTTGAATTAGAGCAATAACAAATTAGAACACACACTTGGATGAAAATTGCTAAATCCAAAGGAGTTGCAGATATAGGCCACATGGAAGAACAGTTCAAAGAATTGAGAAAGGAGTTGGCAATGGTGAGACACACTGAAAGCATTAAAAAAGCCTAGCTACGGGAGGAAAATGCACTGCTGAAAAAGCGGTTACAACAACAACAAACTCAAAGGGCAGACATAACACAAATTTCTGAAGAGCAGCAACTACAGGAAGGTCCTCTAGTAGGATAGGAAACAACACAAGAACAACAACCAAGGGAAGAGACACATCTTGATGTGGAAATAATGATAAAATAGTAGCAAGAGAGGGAGTCTCAAGCAGCAGCTGAAATACTGATGCTGAAACAACAGTTGCAGGAGAGAGAAGCCCAGATGGCCTGCATGGCCAGCTGGGCAATGGAAGCCTTGCAATGTAGACAACTGGCCAGATCTTATGCACTGTATCTTAAATACCAATGGCTTGAGTTTCAAATCAAAACATTGGCCCAAGGGGAACAATCCCTTTCCAACATTAAGGTCAATCTATGCATCTGTGTGCCACTAGTTCGGCTGAGGTCAAGGGAAAATTAGCAGAGTTTTACTTACATAATATGGCACTCCCTGATATGAACTTTTGGGACCCCAATACTACATTAGGAGATGTATAGCTCATGGCTATGGCTTCCTGGATGATCCATGAGGAAAAATGAGCGGTAGAATTTCACCAGATCATGGCCAAAGAACTGAATGCGCCCTTGCTAATCAGAGCAAAACTAGAAGACCCCTCAGCTCTAATATATTCTCATCAACACCTTGCCAACGACCCTCCAGTTCTCCCAGATTATGTCGAAAGGCAATTGCAAGCCATTGCCCATTTTGAGGATATGGAAAGATTATTTGGTGATGATTTCCTTCATGCTTGTATGAGGAGATGGAATACACTATCCTATAGCTTAAATATCAGGGAGTATCACTCCCCAACCAGAATGAGGGAGGCTTTGGCAAGAGTGCCCCTTTATAAACAATCAGTGTAAAACTTGAAAGCCAACTGGATTGGCCTCAAGTTCAGTCCTCCACTACTCTTAGGACTATTGGAAGGGGTTAATGAAGAATAAGAACAACAGTAGTGGGAGGAAGTAGACAGAAAGGCAGGTTTTCATGATAGGGAAGAAGATATCACCTCAGAAGCATGGGATGTCAGGGAGGTAGTTAATGCCATCAAGGATGAAGAACTGGATTAGTTGCTCAGAGGATAAGCAACCCATTCAGCAGGGGGGTGATGATGAGCCCCAGAAGTGGGTAACTATATGGGCTCATTTTGCCTATTGTTTCCATTTAATCCACCATTCTCCATATTTTTTTGCATGTTTTTTAATATATTTATGTTAATTGAATGAATGGGGATAGTCATTTTACCACAAAGTCTAATAAGTGTTTATTGCAGATTTTTGGACTTTTTGGACCAAGACCAAGCATTTATGAGTAGATTGATAGCCAAAACTTGAAGAAACCAAGTTGAGGCCTTATAGGAAGGGTGTCTCCTACATTAATGACCCCTTCCTCAAGTTCTCCACCAGCAGCTCGGAGTTCAAGGGCCACCACATCGATGATCACAAGGGCAACCGAGCAAGTCTAGTGAAGTTGCTATTATTTGCAAGTTTTGGCAGCCGAGTTCCTAATGTTTAGGAGGACTGTTGGGAGTCCTCAACTTGTATAAATAAGAAGGAATCAGGCCTCAGTAGGTTAGCTAGTGAACAATCTAGTTTTGCACTATAGTGCAGCTTTGCATTCAACTCATTTTCGAGCTCTTTCTGTAGACAGTTTTGTAACATGACTATTATTTTTTGATCAATGAAGATGAATTCAGTATAAGGGGGCTGTAGCTCTTGGGGTTGGGCCTAACCCAAGTTCCCAATACCTCCTTCTTGTATTTATATGTGTTTTTCTTGCATTCATGAAATAATTTCCGTTGTTTAGATTAAATCTTGCTTTATTACTTAGGTTGTTTTTGATGACTAGAATAGTTGTTCTTGCTTCAGGTTGATTAGTTAGTTTGCTACAATAATAGAAAAATATCCACAAAAAGGCTACCAAGTAGGCTTTGATCTCCTTTCTCCCTCCTTGGGACCATGAATTGAGACCAAAGCACTCTTGCTACCACCAAAACATTGTTTTTGCTTTCCAATGCAATTGCTAGTGTTGGAGAAGTTGATATCAGTTGTATTTACATGCCTGGATTTTTCCTTGGTCAGTTTTCATAGCTTTCTTGCATCATTTCCTGTCCATAAAATTTTGTTAAGCACTTTTCTGGTTTTTTTTAGGGCAGAATTAGGTTAAAATAGGTAAAACTCTGTTTTTTTAATTCTCCTTGAATCAATTTTTTGAAGCAGGTGTGAAGATCACTTGAATACCATCCCAGCTTATCATCCTTTCATCACCGAACCTGCTCCAATCCATTTCTTAAGGTTTTCTCCACTCATTTGCCACACTTTCCCTAACAGCCCTAATTTCTACGTTTTTGTGCAAAATCGCTTTCTTATCATTTGAACCAATCCAACCATCACCTTCATGTTTTATCTTCATTGACAGAGTCCTAGACCCTCTAAAACCCTCATCCAACCTTCATTTTCTTTTTCCCGCCATTTTTCCTCCTCCAAACCTTCAAAAATCACTTTCGTCCTGTTCCTGTAGAACTCCCTGTAGATACCCTGCAGACTTCCTGTAGAATTACATGCGAGCAATTTTTCGAAATCTGATCGCAATGGAATTCTCCAGAAGGGTGGTAGGGACTCCTTAGGTCCTCTCAACACCTTCCTCATCATCTGCAACAGCCAAATCCATCTCCTTTCACCACGAAATCTCTGCACAATCAAATAGTTAAAACACAACCATAATAATTTTGCATAAAATTGCTCAAAAGTACAAAAAGATGGTTCTTCCACATTTTCCTTTAGAAGTAGCTTAAGTACATGCATTTTACCTTGAAAATATTTCGTAGCATCCATTTCAGTAGTTTCATCTCTTTTTCTTGCAAAAGTAGGGTTAGTGGGTAAAACTAGGGTTTGCTAGGGCTTGCATCTCCTTTCAGCTTTCATCCTCTTTCTGCAAATAGAATATCCTCTTTTGAGTTAGCTTCCTTCCATCACAATTAAAAGCTTCTTTTGAGAACTCATAGAAGTTGGCTTGAGCTCCTAGCAAACTTGTGCCACCTAATCAAGTGACAACCTGCAGTAAGAGCTAGTACTTGTGCATACAACACCGTCACTTCCAAGTTTGTTATGAACTACCGGGTTGATAAAAGTAAAGAAGGGAGTCCCAAGAGTTGCAGCATCATTGCTGCAATACTGGAGCCCACCACGGTCACAAAGAGATTTTGAGAACACCTACCAAGTTATGTTCCCAGGATAGCATTTTTGATGCGACTGCCACAATTGCCATCTGTCTTGGTCCAAGTAAAGGGCTCCCACACGTAGTTTAGCTTGATTATCTTGGATATCATTCAGAATGAAATATTGTTCCATTTGTGCTACCCATACTATTGATTAGAGCCATCAAATTTATACATGTCTAGCTTGGGTGGCCGATGGTGGGAATGTTGGTGATTTCCATGGAAGTGAATATGATGGCTAGATTCTGCTTCAAGGTCTTCATTAATACCATGTGCCTTTGGATGCAACCTCGACCTGCTCATATTGAATTGTGCCATGAATTTTTACATTTGTTCCTCGAAAGAAGCCAACTTTTGTTCAAGGTGCTCGATCTTCTCATTGGCCATGACTTGAGCTATGGTTTCTAGCATACACAGATCTTGATCACTTGACGTCACTTTGAAAAAATTTGGGACCACCCAAAAATTGAAGCTGACAAGTGAATGGTACCACTGCGATCAGCTCTTTGTCCTGAATCTTATGGGCTAAGTCTCTTGTAAGCATCCCGGGAAGGCCTCAGACTTTTTTTTTTTAATCCAAATGGAGTTTTACTCCCCGTTGATTAATACTACAGTGGCCAAATTCCAGAAAACTTGATCCTACCCAATGTCCTGTGAAAATTGGGCCTAGACTATAGGAGATAGAAGCCTCACTGTGTAGATGGTCATATTTTCTTCTGAAACCCCAATGACTGAATGTGAATTGGACTGCGGCGATGACAGAACCCCAATTGCTAGATCTAAATGGTACTGTGGAGGTAGAACCTCAACTGGTGGATCTGATTGTTGCGACGACGACAGAACCCCAACTGCTAGATCTGAATCGTACTGTGGCGATAGAACCCCAACTGGTGGATCTTATCTAACAAATAAGATAATGGGTGATCTTCAGAGGATCAAGGGAACTATGGTCTCAAAGGAGTGTCAGATGCTACATATCACAATATACATAAGGGTCCAACAATAGTACTCAACCCAATATTTCAGGGCACTAACTAAGGAGGATCAACCATACCCTTAGCCGTACTACCCAACTACCCTATCATACATGTGAGTAATCTCCCTGAGTGTTGTTCTCAGTGTTACTGTAGCAGGAAAATGACCGGCAACTTATCTAAGACAAGATTTCAAGTGAGCTTAGGGGGCTTCCAATATATCCACAGGGTACGTGGAAAGCAATCTGTGCGCAGTTCTGTCAAATGCGCTACTATTCGAAGGGGTACCCACAGGGGTTACAAGGGAGTCTAACAAGAGTGACCACCTTTTGTATTTCTTGCATGCATGCCTCCCCAAATCCGCATGTTTATGCGCTCAACGACAGATGTTGTGGTTTAAAGGTGCTAGAACACGTCTCTAGCCTAAAAACGTTTTTACCAAAAATTGAGGTACCACTGGCCTGGAAAGTGGTCTCATACCACTTGTTATGCTCTTGACCTACAATAAATTCCAGAATACCAAATATGCAAAGAAATACAACCCAAAACATACAATAAAGTGAGAAAAACATCAAGTATTTTATTATTCAGAGATGAAAACAAATGTTTACTTACCCCTTCGAGGGAGAAACCTCCAGCAGAGTAGAGCTTGATTACAAATAAGATTCTATATTTTTCAATGGGGAATCTCTAGCCTCTATATAGGATTCATACATACAATACCATGGGTTATTACCATGGTGCTCCCAATACCATATATATAATACCATGGCCCATTTGAAAGTAACTATGGTCCCTTTCTTAAACGTGGGTCAAGCACTTACAATTATTAGTACGGGCTTTATTGATTCTTTAACTAACTATGACTATGACTCAACCCTATTGGGTTTATTAAATAAATAAAGGGGTTAGGGTTGGACCCTAACACATATTTGCCATCGAATTTTCATTCTATAACATTTGTCGACACAACGAAATCGATAGCGTGAGAAAAACATGTTGGGATTATGATGGAGACATAAGTCATGAATGATGTGCAGAAATTCAAAACAAACTTCAACGACTCAGCTTGTCATCTAGCCCTCCTTATAGCGCTAAAATTGTTGAAGGTGTTGGAACTACCAACATTTAGGGGATCTCGCCGGTAGAAGTCCCAACTAGATCTCAGACCCTTTGGAGTAGGATTCCCAGTACTGGGTGGTAATGTAATGCCTTGGCCGAGGTAGCATGTAGACAAAAGTATGATAAATTTGGGATGAAGCAAGTGTGTGACCTTGCAATGAGTCAAGTGAGATGCATGGGGGTTCTAACACATGAAGGGGAAAAAGTAAGTGTGCCCCTTAAAAGCCTGTAATAGTATGCAACCTTAAAGGAACATACGAGTGGAAAGACATCACAAGCTAAAATGTGGAATAGTCCACAACTTAAAGTGATGGGCTAATCCAATGACACACATTCAACAAGATTCATACAAGTGCATACAAATTAGTCCATAAGAAAATGTGTCAGTTAAACAAAATACATTGCTAAAGCAACCAGAATAGTCCAACTATAGTAACAACATATGTATGAAAGTGTGTTGGCTCTGTTATTATTATTATAAGTGAACGTTCCATCCATACATATGTAACCATTGACATCGGAAAATTATAGTCAAGAACACCTACTCCTCCAAAGAAGTATACTCACTCTACGCTGTGGAGAAGCCAAGGCTCATCACAATACTCCCAAGCCTTCTCTAAGCCCGGGCCTATCCAAAAGCATGGCTCCCAAAAATCTTGTTCTAAGAGTTATGAGGTTATATTTATACCAATGGGTGGCGTGACCCTTGACATTCCCCTTTGTGATTCTTTGACCGCCCTTATCACTGTTCAACGTTTTTAAAAATAACTCATTACATAATATGATGACTTTTCATATTCCACTAATGACACTTGGAATTTCACTTACAACATAATCACAAATAATATTACATTTTCCACATGTACCCATGTGATACAAAATAGGCTAGAGACAACCTAATAAGACAAAACACTATGACTCTGATGTTTGGAGAAATACCAACTCGGGAACCTCCACTTGATGCTTCTCAGTCACATTCTCATGCCATGATTAGTACTATGAGATGACATCCCCAAACTGCTTGATGGTGTCTTTCTGATAACAGACTCTTTCTTACATAACATCTGTGTATATGGTCTTGGAACCTGTGTCCAACTCATCCTGAAGAATTTGCAGCATGGTGTTGACCATGACGGGACCACCAATGTACTTCTGCATGTTATGTGCACTGAACTCCAAGTCATCCTTCGTGGCCTCTTGCCTTAGTTGCTCCATGTACCCATCGATCTCTAGTCAAACTTGGTTCTTGTGCTTAGCTTCTATGAGGGAACTGATTGAAGGGATCCTATGCTTTCTTACCATGACATCTAAAATCTTATACAACTGTGCATATGAATCTTGTATGTTGCTGATGAACAGGATGATCTGCTCATAGTTTTGGATCAACATCTAGACCTCTACTTTGTCTAGCTCTACCTATGGATTCATCATCTTCGACAAGTAAAGCAGGGCCCCTTTGTACCACATTGTCCACTCTTGTGCATGGGTGATGGAAGCAAGTATGTCCTTGAGAGTTTGAACCAATGTTTTGCTTCGCTATTGTAATCTATTCACATGGACAACTGCTTTATGCATGGTGACGAATCTCTCATAGAGCTTCCACATGGTAGTTTCAAGTGTTGATACTTCACCATGTATCGCTTTCCTCATCTCTACCATTGTGGAAACTACACTCTACTCTTTGGGTTGTTCTGCCTCTTACCTGGTTTCCTACAATTTCTTTTTCATTTGTTCATTCTCATCTAACAGGAACTTAAAATTTGAGCTCGTGGCTCCATCATAGGCTAGAGTGGCATTGAAAATTGAAACTTTATGCTTTCTAACATCTGGCACTATCATCCTTTCCTTCATGAATGCAGGTGATGCGTGATCAAAATTCTTTCTCCACGCCTGTACAATCTTCTTCTGCAACTCATCAAATGATAGATTGTACACATCCATCACCAAATCATCGTCGAGGAGAACAACCTCTCCTTGCTTGCTCGACACTGGTTCTGACAATGGAGGTGGTGGAGACTAAGAGGTGACCTCAGTTGCTCTCAGCATGAGGTCAATGCATTGATCCTATGGCTCCTTCCCCAACTCCATGTCCATCACATCAATCAGTTTCTCAATCTACTGAGAAAGCTCTCGATCTTGCATCTGTTCACCCTCTTCTTCAGCTGTTGAATCTTATGACTCTTCAACCTATATGGGAACTGTTTTCTCTGTTATCACACCTTGCCTTTTTTCCTCATCCTATTTCTACTTCTCTTTCCTTTCTCTCCTTCTCAGCTCCTACTCTTCCTTCCAATTCCTCTCCGTTTCCTACAACTTTTGTTCTATTTCCTCCAACCTTTGATTTTGTATCTTCCTTCACTCTTCCCTCTTCATCTGTTGTTGCCTCTTTGCCTCTGCTATCAAAGTTGCTTTCTCAATGATGGGGTATGCTCTCATCTTATAGCTTTGCTCAATATCTGGGTTATTGGAAATCTCCCTCTTTCCTTTGTCTTGCACCACATTACTTCTTATTGATGTTGTTGTTGTTGCTTCCTGTGCTACTACTACCTGCAGAGCAACCTTCCAAGTTGTGGCTACAATGACTTTCTCATGGAGCTTGGAGTTATTGTAACAATATCTCGAAGGATCCTCCTTGTTTTAGTGGAATGTCCCGTGGATCCATGGGTAGTACACCTTCACATAGTGGTTCTTACAAATACCTTGGTGATCATACGGATTAAAGTCTTCAGTGCTGAATTCGAATTTTAATATTTCCTTAGCTTCAGCATCCGCTTCCTTCAAGCTCTTAATCTCGTACAATCCAATCTGCAAAGGAAGAGTGGGTCATGGTGCCTTCTTCCTCCTATGTCGCCCCGATGATAACCCTGTGGAAATGAGATATGAGACCTCTTGCATGACCAATTTGTCTGTGGCATACCTTGGTAGAACATGCAGAGGCTTCTCTCCACAAAAATCCTAATGAAAGTACCACCGGGTGAGGCATACCAATCTGCAATGTTAAGTATCACCTCCAAGACTTCTTGGGACATGCAAGGTGGATCCTGCTCAAAGATCAACTTGTACAATGAGACAACGAAATGGCTAATCAACTTCACTATAACTTCTCGGTAGCTACGGTTAGAAAGAAACTTGCAATAAATGTTGATGATAGTCTCTTTCGGTGTCCAGGTCTAGCTCATGCCAAGAAATTTTTGTTGGGAATATATTGCATCAAGTAAATACGCAGACATGTAGAATCTCGCTTGCTCATCCTTGGGCGGATTCTGGGCGTTAGTCTATTGAAGAGCCAACAAATCTGACTAGTTGAATGGCCTTCCATCATTCACCAACTGGTCCAACACAACCACCCAACCTTCAGGAAAGGCCTTTGTGCTCTCTTGACCGTACAATTAACATGCAAAGATGATCAAGAAATGGTAGGCCTTCCCGAGAGACTTTGTCTTGTAAACATGATTTGGTGTTGTTCTCAACTTTGACAACTCTTTCACATAACGCTTGATAATATATCTGGTGTTCACAAAGCTATGGGTGGCATAGAAAAGTGTGTCCATGCAGTTCACAAGTTAAGGTAAATGATACATATGCTAATAGTTCCGTGGGTTGAAGGTGGCAAGCTCTATCTCATTGGCACTACACAATGTCATATTTTTTGGATCTATGTGTGAAACAATTGAGTGGATGATGTTTGCATGTGGGAAGGAGGGGTACTTGCATGCAACCTTGTATAAGCCTGATTGTTGGATACTGATATAAACCTGCCAATCCTCTAAGTCAACCCTGAAGTCTTCTGCAAAGGTATCCTCAATCTGATACCATGTCGACTTCATGCCCTTCTCAATGAACAATTGAGTGTCTCCATAAACTAGAAGTTAACTGACACTTGCTAAACTGCTTCCCGAGTGCTACTTTTGATAGTTTGCTCTGATGTAGCTCTCTTGGAAGCCATGTTAACTGGAACTGCTAGACATATGTTCGACCACTGTTGTACCTGGAGACAAAGATGACACTCATGGCATGAAAATGTTAGCTTAAAACAAAAGAACTTCAAGACAAGATCAAGCAACAAATTGGGCAACTACTGGGAGGGATTGCACAATCTTGGTTCACAGAGGTGACTGACTGGCTGCTGGAACTATGCATTGCATAGTCCCAACAATCAGTGGGGAGGTCTTGGTCATGGGAACTATGCAATGCACAAGCTAAGAGATGATGTGCACTGTGTAGTGTTAGTGGCCAAGGCTTGGGGACTGACTCCTAAAACTGCACAATGTGGAGTTTCAGCTAGGCCTAGGCTACCTCTATGCAATTCTAGAAGCCAAGGCTGGGCCTTGATCTCCAGAATTGCGTAGTGCATGCAAGGGAAGGCAATATCTGGGCAAGGGAAGCCCATATCTACTCAAGAGGAGCCTGAAAATGAGAATATTTGAAGGATGATTAGATGTTGGATGCAAATATGATTGAATGATGATGCGTGCAAGTAAAACAAGTGCAGGAATCAATCAAACTAAAGAAAACATAAACATGTGGAGAGAATTGTCGTAATGGCGACCGTTAGTGCAAAACTTGGCAAATGCATGCGATACTTGGGAAAGGCAATGCAAAACTGAAACAATACTTCTATAAGCTAAAACAAGTTAAAATGCCATGGGTTGTTCAACAAAATCAGTGAAATAACACTCACAATCTAAACAAGTAAAAACGATAGGGAAAAAAACAAAAGACTAGAAAAGCAAGACTTACACAGAAAAGAAACGATGATCGCACCGAAGATTCCTTGATCTCCCCGGGAATGCCAGAGCTCCAAGATTGAATGTGAAAATGAGCTCTCGTTGTGTCGATTAAATAGATTTGGTCGATTTAGGGTTTATGACACGAAGGCCAAAAATCAAGGAAAAAAGTGACACCTGGAGATAGTTTCCAAAATAACTCAAGTGTCTCCTGTGCGCTGCTAAACATAGATCCCTATTTTCTCGGGATGCTTTTTTGCTTTTTCTTTTTTTCTTTTTCGGGAAAATCTTCAATCCATTGCCTAGAGAGATTGTGTAGTTATAGGAAGAACTAGGAAACTCATTGGCTCATGCACTTAGCAGCTTCTGAGCAAGAGGCTTCTATGCAATTTCTAGACTAGGAACTCTGAGCTACCTTTCAGGTTCTATGCAGTTTCCCAGCTGAAGGCTGGCTGTCAACTGGCTCTATGCAATTTTGGAGTTGAAGGCTCAATGACATCTTGGACTACACAACTCTCGAGAGAAAGGTTGGTTGCCCTCAAGGATTGTGCACTTTAGTAAGGGAAGCCTTGAACCAGGTGAAGACAAAGTCAAGAGCATCTTGTGGGTTTTCCAATAAGCCAAGTAAGGAAATGCAAGCTATAATGCAAAGGATGAAGCTCAATCAAAGCACAAGTACCTAGGTTAGTACGAGATGTGGCGTTTTTGTTTAGAAGGGAGGCTCTAAAACGTAGCAAAGGAAAAATTTTGGAGGGTGGTTGTAGCCACTACAACAAGTCACTAACATCACACCAAAAC
The DNA here is from genome assembly GCA_000404065.3 of Pinus taeda. Lineage (NCBI taxonomy): Eukaryota > Viridiplantae > Streptophyta > Pinopsida > Pinales > Pinaceae > Pinus > Pinus taeda. The sequence goes on from APFE030933332.1 coordinate 219,345, forward strand.
TAACTACAGATTACTAAAACAAAAGTTAGGAGAAAATTAGCAATATGATGCAGAAATTAATAGATGAAAGTTGACATTTCTTCATTTATTTTGAATTTGTTGCCTAATTTGTCCCCATGTGACCCACCAAAATGAGACGGAGCCAGAGAAAGGCTCATCGATGCACAACATACTAAGAGATTAGGCTTAATCTAGATAGAGAATGTAGACCCATGCACACCATTGCTGTGAAAAGTGAAGACCCTAGAGTTACCAAATGCAAAGGTACAAAATGTTGATGAAAATCTTTTCCAAGAAGTGAATTATAAGCCCATGGAAATTTTTGTAAACCCTATGTTGTGGGACACCATCACTTGTTAAGTGGGAGCATGATGATGTTGGTTCATTTCCTCTAGGCGACTAAGGACGACATGGTAGTTATCTAATTGTTGGTATAGAGACAAATGTGGTGGTCCTAACCATGAAGTGCAATAGGCTATCAATATTCTACAAGACCAGGTGAATAGACATTGTGCTAGAGTACTCGACACCTCAACTAATAGAAGTTGTCCGCACAAGGCAAGGGAAATTTGAACCCTTGACATTCAAAAGGCATTGGGTAATTTGACCCTTTAATCTAATAACCCTCATGGGTGCCACCAAATGTGAAATGGGCTTGAAAAACTATAAATATGTGCAAGGAAGAAGGATAGAGAGAGGAATGGTCATTTGAAGAGAAATTAGAGGAACCATCACCAACCTTCTTATCCAGAGGAGGCATTGGCAAGTGTTTTACAATAAATATTAGAGAAGAAGCGTGGTGGTAGTGGGAGCAGGAGGACATAGTGGCTCAATCCCTCAAGTGATGGGGGATACAGGATGGGAGTTACAGAAAATATGCTACTCAATTCATTTATGTAATACACTTTGTTCATCATAGGTATGTACTGATTACCTCTATCCATTATATCTAATGACTACATTTATTCCTGAAAATTCACATTTTTCTTATCTTCTTCCATTTTGTATACCACTAATCCCTTCTCCATTCAAAGTGAGCAGAGCAAAAAGGAACATTGCTAAAGAGAAGGGCATAGAGGGCTATCTGTTGTTGAGTTGATTTCAATCCTATTGTACATTATTGATTTGTAATTCCTTTTCTTATTATGCTTATTTCTTTTGTTGATGTATTTTCTATGTCAATGGTTACTTCTCCATTGTTGTTTTTTCATATATGTTTTTCTGGAATTTGTGTTTTCTGTTTGGCTTTGATATTAGTGTTTTTTATGCTTTTTTTATTGTTTACATTTGGTATCCCATGGGAGAGAAGGCGATAGTTTCACTGATTAAACCCTATAGCAATTGTTTATGTACATTTCACATTATGTGTAGTGGGTAAATGAGATATGCATTGTTGCTTTTGGGTTTTATTTTAATAATTAATTATGTTTACGTCTTTATTCAGTTTATTTGTTTATTAATTTTTTATGCATGTGTAGGTGTAGAAATATTTTGCAGCACCTCCTCTAAAGAGGTTGGATTGTGTTAAGGCAAAAAAAACTATTTAGTCATTAAATGTATTTTTCCTATGTTTTCACACTTAGCTTAATCTATAGTCCTCAAGTTCAAGTGGTGAAAGAGGTTGTATTGTGTTCTATTAAAATGTGGAATACTTGTTATGGAGACCTAATTGAAGAAAATAAAATCCAACAACCTTACTTTATCCAATCCTTGAATGGTTTTTCCATTGGATAGTTGTATCATTCTTAACTAAATCCTAGGTCACTTCCCCTTGCTCTTAACCAAGTTTTAAATCTCCTTTCCTTAGGTCTTGATTGTATGTAGAAGCCACTACTTACTTGAACCTCTCTCTCTTTATTTTCCATGAAAACGTTACATTCCATGGAGATTATGAGGATCTTCCTTTGATGGATTGATATTTCGTAATAGTGATGCCTAGAGTTGGTTTGAAAATAAAATATGGTTGGTAGGTCTATTGATTTTTGTTTTGGTCAATTTCTTGGTAATCAACCATTGAAAAAAGAAAATGTGTATGAAAAGATAAAAATATGGATGGTAGTAATACTAATATTGTTGTTGTACTAACAAACACATGAAAACAACAATAAACATCTCTTAAAAAAAAGGATGAAAACTTTATAGGAAACAAAGAATCTTGTATATCAACATATTAACCTTTCACTTTTCAAACTAGTTATTTCAGATATCCCATAAGATATCTTTAGTCATATTTCTTAAGGTCAATGACATTTGATTTTAGGGTTATGAAGATTTTATTGTGGGTGTTCCATGCAATTTCAAACCGAGATTCAAGTTTCAACAAGTCATTTGTCTGTTATAGTCATTTTATCAATATGATAAATATGTAAAAAAAGTAACATCAATGTATTCTTGAAACTTAATTTTTAAATCAAATATTTATTAGTAAAAAATTATTTTTAACAAAATACAATTTTAAAATACAAAATTTTAAACATAATGTTTCTTAATTAAAAAAAAATAAAAATATGTAAATCCAAATTACGAACTTACTACCAACATCCTCAGCAATTCCAGACAAAGTACCAGATATCTCTATTGCCCATCGCTCTCTATGTGCGGTAGCAAACCCCACGCTCTGTAAATAGGAGAGGGACGGATGACGACCATACCCTGTGCCATATTATTGTGTCTGCAGAATTCAATGGCTGGTACCAACCGAGTGGAACGTACTGGAACAAAATAAGACACAGCCTTAGTCGCTATATAAATTAAAAATAAAGACTGTGTGTTATTTTGTTATATAGTCTGCATGTACCAGGGCATTTAATGCCCTATGACAGGCTGGTTAGCCCTTGCCTTAAATGTCTAATATAGCTGTACATCTCTGCCAATTTTGTGCAAATAGCATGGTTGTGTTGGTACAAAACATATAATTAATTTTTGTGAATTTTAGTAATTATAGGGTAGCAGTTTAATGCTTATGTTTTTTTACAAATTCTGGTTATATTTTAGAAAAAAATTGCAGGAATTTTTTAAATCTAATTAAAAGTTATTAAACATTTTAATTTTAGGTGTTCTTAATTTTTTATGGTGCTGAATCTATTTCTACTTTAAAAAACATGATTCAAATACTGCTTTTACAAAAAAGTTTGAAATTTTTTTTGCCCAAATTAGAACCACTTTTAACTATTTGAACAATTCCTCCACCTGATTAAACTACTCCAATTATACTGGACATTGGACATTACTTTAAAAATTGAAACAACAAATATTTTATGCACCTATAACTCCAAACTCTTAATTAAACTATAACTCCAAACTATTAATTGAATATCCTTTGCATAACTATAAAACTCTGGGTACAACGTTTCTTTCTGTATGTACAAATGGCTCACAGTAACAAATGGAATCTGGGTATTGCAATTAGATATTTTCAGTGAGTGGAGTCGAGATGTTTTCGAGATATTAGAAAAAGGTAGTTAGGACAACACTTGTGAATGGGACCCCTGAGCTGTAGAGCTGGTGAAGGCCTCAGAAAATTAGCGTTTCGATTTTTGAAAGGCAAGTTTTTGAGAGGTCCTAAATACCATTTTCATAATTTATGAAACTATTTTCTTTCACATGGAGATAACAATCATATTTACACAGAGATAAGAAT
>APFE030933332.1:228379-254403 GCA_000404065.3 Pinus taeda
AGAGGGTGATGGGGTGTTTTGTTGAGGCACTCCTTGATGTGAAGTCATCAGTTCAATTCCACGCCATTGAAGTGATATATTAGACATGATGAAAAAAGATTACAAAAATAATATTTAAAAAACAAAGAAAAATAATATGTTTGGGGTAGCTCAATTGGCAATGGCCATGGAAATGGAGTCTCACCCAACTCGGAGTCTTGGGTTCATATCTTGTGCTAACCACCTCATGAGGGTGAGAAGATAGGCATGATGAAGATGTAGTCCTACCAAACTTAAAACAAAATAATAATAAGAAATTTTATTTGCTTTGTTGTATTTGAGGGCACTATAGATTCGTTTCCTCCCTTGACCCCTTTTTTGCAAGGTAACATGAATGATGATCAATACTCATAAATCATGTATTGTCCACCATTGCCTTTCGAGTGACACTTTAGCTCATTCAAAGGATTTTTTGCCATTTTCTCTTAAGAATTTGAACACCGGGTTGAAATATTTTGGATTCTTTATCAAGCCAAATAAATATCGAATTGTGGACTAATTGTGGATGGTTAAGAAGGTAGTGAAGAGAAATTCCTGTTGGGAAAACATATTTCTTTCTAGAAAAGGGCGATCGGTGAAGTTTGTTTTAGAGAATATCCGAGTGTCTTGGAACTCCATTGTTGTTGTGCCCAAATGTATCCTTTTGATGATTAGGAATGTCGGTTTTAATTTCCTATCGGTAGGTGATTTGAGCAAGCGAATGGAACTAGTTAGTTGGAATCATTTTTGTGCTCCAAAAGATCTCCAAGGATAGGGTTAAAACAATATCCATCTCTTTGCTAAGGCTTTGATAGGTAAAAATCTATGGTGGCTCTCCTCAGAAAATTCTTTCTATTTCAAGGTATTTCCTAGGTAAATCCTTGGATCAGCCAAGGGATCAAATGTGTGGAAGGTGCTTGCATGGGTGGCTCTCTTGGTAGAAACGTGGTTATTTTGGTGTGTTGGGGATGGATGCCTAATAAGAATATAGCCAAGATCCATAGTATGGAGTTGGGAACAATTACTATCTATCTGCCCCTCTATAGGATGCTCTAGGTTACTCCAATATCATAGTCATCGTGGATGTGAATGATTAGGATACACAAGCTAGAGGAAAATATGATTAGGTTTCTATTGTATCCTTTGGTTTGGTGACGCTGTTGGAAGTGGAATGCGAACATTTTATGAGCCTGCTAGGCAAGAATCATGTATATATCACGGAAAACATTCTGGATATGTTGTGTTGGACTAGAAACCCACATACATGCTATTTTACTATGAAGCTTTGGTACAGAACTTGGTTCAAAGATTATTTTAGTGAACGAAAATGGTGGTGGTGGAAAGTAATATAGGGAGTAAATGCCCCCTTGAAAACTAAATGTACTACTTGGTTAGCTCTTCACTAAAAATTACTCACCTAGGATAATTTGATGAGGCTTGTGTCAGTTTTTCTAAACCAATGCCCACTGTGTAAGGAACAAGAATAATCACATGTGCATTTATTTGTGAATGCAAATCTTTTTCTAAGGTTTAAGAGATCACATGGAACTCTTTCAATCCAAAGGCATGTTGGGTAGGTTCATCCCTCTATGACGCCTTCAATACCTAGTGGGCCAACAAGCAAGTCATTTCTTCGCAATGTGACATGATTGTTAATCCCATGCATATGGACAACCAAAAATCTCATTTCGCTTCAAATAATTTCATGACTCTAAAAGTGTGCGCAGCCAAGGTGGAAACACTAGCTAGCCAATTTAAATCAGACCCAAAGCCACTCAGACACATGAATCTGATTATGCTGACGTTGGATTATCACACCCCTTGGGGTATTTGATGGCACTAGTCAAGGACACCCCCTCACTCCAACATGGGGTCATCTTTTATTTTAGTTACTCTCACTTCATTTATTATCATTATGCACTGGAATGGGGTTCAAACTATAAAGCTGAATTTGCAACTTTGTGGTTCCTCTTGGAATTGGCAAAGAAAAATGGTGTTTCCATATTATAGGTGTTGGGGGATTCCAAATTAGTCATAGATTTGGAAATTCAAAAGGCGGAGGTATCCAATATTGGTCTCAATACCTTACTTCACAATATTTGCAGTGCTGTGAGATTTTTTTGAACAAATCCTTTTTTGTCACATACTTTTCGAACTAAATTTGGAAGCAGATGGTGTCTCTAGGGAATCTCTTGTGCTCCCGGTCAACTTAGTTTGGATTTACGAGTTTATAGATTAGGTAGAGATTTAATTAATGGAATCCAATCTATTTTTCTAATCTTCCTCTATCTTTTCCCTTTCTTTGCTTTTTTGGAGCAAGCGAATTACAAGTTTTACAATGTGGGGGGTTTTCAAAAATCCTAAGAAACTTGTTGATCTCTAAGGCAAGACAAGATAATATGTTTTCTTATATGTAGTAAAAAATTCTAGACTTGATATCAAGAACATGAGTCAATGGACAACTACTGTAAATATCTTTTCCCATAAACATATACAATTTTTTTCTTTGAAAAAAGTAACAATTTTTATTTAAAATGTATAGTATATATACATATTTTTATGAAAAATTAACTATTTATAAACATCGTTTTGAAAGTTTAAATTTCTTCAACAATGGATCAATCCATTGTATCTATTATAATCTAATATCATATTATTTTTTATAATATCATTGTCATTTATTAAGACAATTTACATCACTTATGATAATATGGTCATTTGAAATTTAGATTTTTTTTTATTATAGAATTTGTAATATTTGTAATTTTTAAATAATGTATGTATAAATGATTTTAGATATAATTTTTTGAGATTAATTATGTAGATTAAGTCAATAATCTATGATTATATTTATGAGTCTTAGTTTATTATATCATCATGTCATTAGCCTTGAGGGTTATCTCAATTGGTCGAGTGCCCATAGTTAGGCACCTCTATTATCGAGAGGCCACAATTTTGATTTCTCTCAACACTATTGGGGCTAGACTTGATATTTGAGTAGACAGAAAGTAATAACTTAGGGAGGATCTTCTTGGAACAATCTTTCATGGACATAGCTGTTAGAAAATTTATATATTACACAGAAACGAAACACATAAAATATATTGTTGAAATATAAACACATAAAATGCATAAAACAAGAGAGACACATATATACGTGGTTCACCCATTTTGGGCCACGTCTATAGAGAAATAGTGAGTCCATCCTTTTATATTATCCAACAAACTGAAGAGATACAACCTACATCAAATCTGTTGTAATTCCCTCTTCACTCTCACACAATCTCCTCTCTCTTTCTCACTCAGAATACAAATCTACATAGACGCAATACAATTCCCTCATATATAGTGAGGAGTTTCCTTCTAGGGAAAAAACCCTAAATTAAACATAACTTCTACTGTCAAATCTCTGCTTAATGAACAATCCAGATTGACTACGAAATTACAACATTTTACAAGGAAATTTTACATCTATTTTTAGCTTTGGGGGCACTGCCCCCAAATCCCCTGCCACGAGGGGCGGGGGGGGGTGGCTCCTAAAGATCGCTACCACCCCTGGACCCCCCTTGAGTTGCAAATATTACGGGCGGTGTTGCCGCCATATTACGAACTAGGGTCCAATGCAGTGATACCTTTGAATAAAGAAGATAATCACGCTCCACATCCAACAATCTCCCACTCGGAGACTAATTATAGCAACTCCACACGCTGCTTCATTTGCTGGAAAATGACTCCACTTTGGACCTAACTATTTCTTATATTCTTCATCATACTTGAAGACCAATTGAGACTGAGCAGAATCTTAGTTTCTCCCTAGTTACAACTTTTGTTAACATATTTGTAGGATTCTGGATAGTGTGTATCTCTTCCGACTTCAATTGTCCATCTTCAAACACTGATCATATGAAATGGTACTTGTGGTGTATATGTTTATTCTTGGAATGAAATGTAGAGTTCTTTGCAAGATGTATGGAACTCTGGCTGTCACTGTATAACCTACCCAACACCTGATTCTTACCCAATTCATCCAGAAACCTTTGTAACCAAAGCATTTCTTTACTAGCCTTTGTAGTAGCAACATACTCTGCTTCCATTGTTCAGAGTGCAACAACACTTTGCAGTTTTGAAACCCAACTGACAGTTGTTCCACCTACAGTAAACACATATCCTGTTTTTCTCCTCCTGTTATCTTTATCACCCGCCATATCTGCATCAATATATCCATGTAGAGCAATGTTTCAACCACCAAAGCATAATTCTTGATTTGTGGTACCTCTCAAATACCTCAGAATCCACTTCACCGCCATCCAATGTTCTTCTCCTAGATTTTTCATGTACCTCCTTACAGCTCCCACTGCATGTGCAATATGAGGCCTTGTGCAAACCATTGCATACATTAAGCTTCCAACTACTAATGCATATGGAACTTTAGACATATCAACCATTTCTTCCTGAGCCTTCGGACACACCTCCTTACCTAGTTTGAAATGGCTAACCAAAGGTATACTAATTGGTTTTGCATTTTGCATATTAAATTTTTTCAACACCCTCTATCTACTCACTCAGAGACAATGTTAATTTTTTATTCTTCTTGTGTCTAATTATTCTCATACCAAGGATTTGTTTTGCAGCACCCAAATCCTTCATTGCAAATGAGTTTGCCAATTTTCCTTTGAGCACATTCATTTCCTGCATGTTAGAACATGCAACAAGCATGTCATCTACACACAATAACAATATAATATAGCTGCCACAACTTTTCCTTTTGAGATAAACACAATGATTAGAGTGACATCTAGTATAACCTTGTTTAGACATAAACCGGTCAAATTTTAGATACCACTACCTTGGAGTGTGTTTTAAGCCATACAAGCTCTTCTTCAACCTACACACTAGTTTCTCCTTCCCTTTTACCTCATATCATTGTCGCTACTACATATATATGTCTTCCTCCAAATTCCCATAGAGAAAGGTTGTATTTACATCTAACTGCTCAAGATGAAAACCTTCAGCTGCTACTAGACTTAAAATGGTTCTGGTTGAAATCATTTTAACAATAGGAGAAAATATCTCATCAAAGTCTATACCTTTTTTCGATGAAAACCCCTTCACCACAAGTCTACCTTTATACCTTTTTCTATCTCCATCTTCTTCCTTCAACCTGTAAACCCATTTATTCTGTAATATTGTTCTACTTGCACGCAACTTGACTAAGTCCCAAGTCTGGTTATGTGCTAAGGAGTCTATCTCTTCTTTCATGGCTTGCACCCACTTCTTATTGGTTTCTACCTACACTGCTTCTTCATAACATTTTGGTTCACCATAATTAGTCAACAATACATAATATAATGAAGGAGAGTATCGTTCAAGGGGTCTACTTATCCTGGTCGATATACTAATACCACTCTTAGGTGTTTGAGGTGCTTGTTTTTGTTGTTTTTGTTGTATTTGTTCTTTTTATTGATCATTATGATTTTTAGGCACCTTCACTTTTTCTCTAATGCCATCAAGCACTGTGTATTCTCTGTTTTCTTTTTCCTGTTTCTTTTTCCGCAGCTGATCCTTATACAAAACCTTTTCATTGAATATGACATGTTTGCTTTGAATGATTTTTTGTTTTTCATAATCATAAAAGTGATAACCAAAATCATTAACACCATGTCCAATAAAGGTACATTTCTTTGATTTTGCCTCAAGCTTTGTTCTATTTTATTTATTAATGTGGACAAAGGCTTCACAACCAAAAGTCTTTAAAAATGAGTAGTTTACCTTTTTACTTGTCCTTGCCTCCTCTGGAATACCACCATCCAAGGAACTTGAAGGCCCTCTTTTTGTTAGATAAACAACAGTATCTACAACATCTGCCCAAAATTGTAAAGGAAATCCAGCATGCAATCTCATTCACCTTGCACACTCCATGATTGTCATGTTCATCCTTTCTCACACACCATTTTCTTGTGGTGTTCCTGGAACTGTCTTCTCTCTGTGAATTTAATTCTCTGAATAGTACCTATCAAACTCTTTTCTGCATTATTCACCTCCTTTGTGTAATCTGAGATACTTCAACCTTTTTCATGTCTCATTCTCAACCAAAGCTTTCCATTTCTTGAAAGTATCAAATACTTCAAATTTATTTCGAATATAATAAATCCAGGTTTTTCTGGTTGCATCATCAATAAAAGTAACATAATAACAAGATCCACTAAGAGATGATACCTGGGTAGGTCCCCATACATCTATATGCACAAGCTCTATTTTTTCGCTCTTCTTTTCTTTCACAACTCTGAGCAATCTGACTCTCTTTTGTTTTCCATAAACACATTTCTCACGGAATTTTCAATCAACATGCTTCAAACGTGGCAACAATTTTCTTGAGTGAAGAAACTGCATCCCCTTCTCACTCATGTGCCCAAGCCTATGATTCCACAATACCTTATCTTCTCTTGTAGGAATTAAAGGATTAACAGAATTAGAAATAACATTGCATATATGCAATGTACCAACCTTCTACTTTTTCTATTACGAGGGATCCTTTAGTGACCTTCTAGGTTTTATCTATAAAAGTAGTCACACAGCCTTCACCTCCCAACTGCCTTGCTGAAATTAGATTTTTCTTCATATTTGGAACATGCCTTACCTCCTTCAATAGCCATTGATTTCCATTCCGTTGTTTTATGAAAACTGTACCCTTTCCAATGATTTTATAGGGTTTATCATCACCTAATCGAACTTGTCCAAAATCTCCTTGAACATAATCATGAAAATGTTTCCTATTAGGTGTGGCATGGAATGAGGCCCCTGAATCTACCACCTAGGCATCAATGATATTTTATAATGAAAGAATCAAATCATATTGCAACACATCACCTGACACATTCACGTCATGATTGTTTTCTTGCTGCGCATCTCCTTCTTTTCCCTTCCGAGACTTGCAACCTTTCTTTAGGTGTCCTTTATTCCCACATTTCCAACACACTGTTCCCGATTTGGACATGGATCTGCCTTTCCTTGACTTACTGCAATATCCCAGGCTCTTTCCTCTTTCCATTTTTCTTCCCTTAGTCTCTACAGTCAAAGAATTGCCTGATGTCTCACTGAAGCTTTTCTATCGCATTTCCTCGCTAAGGATTACACTGACAACATCATAAAACTTTAAAGTACTAGATCTAGAGACAGAGTTACTAATGGCAATTACTAAACCATTCCAACTTTCTTGAAATGAGCATAGAAATAACAGAGCCCTAACTTCATCATCAAAAGTTACCCCTACAGAACTTAACTAACTGGTAACTGTATTAAATTCATTTAAATGATCAGCAGTAGATCCACCTTTTGACATCTTCATATTAAATAAATTCTTCATAAGAAATACCTTATTTAAGGCTGAGGTTTTTTCATATAGTTTGGCCAATGCCTTCATTAAACATTATGTTGTTGTTTCCTTTGAAATATTAAACACTACTGATGCTGCTAGGCACAACCATATTTTTCCAAGTGCCTTTTTGTCGAGAATATCCCATTCTTTGTCTGTCATACTCGTCAACTTCTTTGTATTTCTGCTCAATGGTAGGTACAGATCTTCCTGATACAGATAATCTTCCATTTGCATCTTCCATAGTTAGTAGTTTTGTCCGTTAATTTTTTCGACCCTAACCCTACCATCTTCCGCCATTTCTCCCACTCGAATAAGGAACCCTTCTCTCCTGCGAGTTTATCAGCCAAATAAACCTTCGACTCTGATACCAATTGTTAGAAAATTTATATATTACAGAGAAATGGAACAAATAAAATATATTGCAGAAATTAAAACACAGAAACACACATAAAACAAGATAGACACATATATACATGGTTCACCGAATTTGGGCTACTTCCATAGAGAAACAACTAGTCTTTCCTTTTATATTATCTGGCAAACTGAAGAGATACAACCTACAATAGATCCGCTGTAATTCCCTCTTCACTCTCACACAATCTCCTCTCTTTCTCACTCAAAATACAGATCTACATAGATGCAATACAATTCCCTCATATCTAGTGATGGGTTTCCTTCTATGGAGAAAAACCCTAAATTAAACCTAACTTCTATTGTCAGATCTCTGCTTAACGAATGACCCAGATTGACTACGAAATTACAACATTTTATAAGGCAATTTTACATCCCTTGGACCCCCCTGGACCCCCCTTGCAGAGCAAATATTACAGAGGCATTGCCGCCACATAACGAACTGGGGTCCAATGCTGTGATACCTCTAAATAAAGAAGATAATCAGGCTTCATACCCAACAATAGCGAGTCACCAACCTCTGGGGACCATAAACCATATATAAAATAAATAAATAAATAAATCATCATGTCATTAATTTATAACGATATCCATTAGTCCTAGTCCGAGACCATTATCTCATGCTTTTGAATAATCCATTTTCCACTTATAGCATTGGGTGATGCTCACATGGGTGAAGAAGTAGGATTAACCTAGATTTATTGGGAGGCCAAACATATTAAGACTCTTGTATCTCAAGTATGCTTGACTGTGGAAACTTCCAACATTCAAGCCCACTTAACTTATTACTCCATTTACAAAAAATTAGTAGGTATTGTGGCTTATGAACTATTTAGTAAGTGCAATGAGTGTTAAGTGGACTCTTCAAAATCATAAGATAACGGTAACTTGAAACTAATATTCATGGATATGGTCATAGGTTAAAGTTTGATTCCAGGCATTTAATCTTGAAAATATATCTGATATGTCTCCTTATGAAATACCTTAGATTCTGAAAAACAAAGGGGGGGGGAGGGGAGTTCTAAGTGAATAGTTCAAACTATAAGGGGACTCTAAGTGAATAGTTCATAAAGAACAACACATGCAAAGGTTTTCAAATGGGGTTGTAGGCTAATTGGGCTTGAATGTGGGGAAATCTCCATAATTAATCTCAATTGAGACATAGAAGTCTCATGATGAGTGACCTCACAAAAATTCCTACTTACCAAGTGCTATATAATTCATTTCTCCAATATTATCCCACAATCAAAAATATAAGAACACTAAAAATCTCTCAACATGAGAGATTTTATTATTAGATATTATAGATATCCAAAAACATAATAGAACCTCGTATTTATAGTAATGGAATAGGTGCAGTAAATAACAATAACAACCTATTATAATTGGATGAAAAGAAAACCTATGTGAGTTTACAATTCACACTTTTGGTAATATGACAATCTATAAGAACACTTTAGAACACTAATGTATTGGAACAATACATTTCTCTAATTAACTCTAACACACCCCCTTAATGGAGAAATATTTTATTTGTAACACTTAACTTGTCTTAATAATCCATCAACTAATGTATCATCAATATGTTCTCCTCTACAACACATGATACACTATGAGCTTAATAACCTCTTGATCAAGAAGGTATATGTCTAGTCCAACTAGTATTTTCATCATACCTCTAAGATGCAAACATTACCAAAATGTTGATGTCTATATTAAGGAACAACCATCCACTATAATGCACGTGTAAGTGGCCACAAGAACCATTGGTATAATAGGATGTCCTTCATGTACATGGTACATTCAACCATTCTTCCATCACATGCCTTCATACTTGTACTTTAACTCCCCCTACATCATCATTATCGCGGGTTTTCCTTGGTTTACCCATGCCAAACTATGGAATTTCGCCTATGGGATTTCGTGAATGACCCTTAACCATCACACCTCAATTGTTTTCTTTCTTGCCACAAACAGCACATCAAGTGGTTTTGGCTAACCACGAACCATAAACTACTTCAATTATTTCTAGCTTCCCATGAACCTTCCTCTAATAAGTTATTTTTGGATTACCATGAACCTTATGGGGATATAATTTACCTCACCAGAATTATAACATTATCATTTGACTCAGTTACATGAAATTATCATACTCCATCTATGGAGATATTAGGTGCATGCTCAAAGTTTCTAAAGGACTAATATATCAAGTCAAACATGATACCATAGGATTTCTTATGAACATAATGTCTGACACAAATTATTATATGGTCCTAAGTCTGTTCCACAACACTCACAAACTTTTAACTTCAATTGTCCATATAATGTGATCTCCACTATTTCCACAAGACTTTTATGTGCACTATCACCAACTATTCCTTTTTTCTAGCTCAAGGATCACATATATATATCTTCATGTAAGCTTCATGATTGAACTTTATTCTCCTTATTCTTGTACCAATATACATGGGTTCCATCCATTGTACTCACCATTTCACCTACATGGTTCATCAACATGTTAAACACTTTCTTAATTTGGTCACAATCTTCTCATATACTAATATTGCTCCATATCTCATTCCCCCCTTGATAGAAGACTCAACTTCTTAGATTCAACATCAAGCTAGTACATGAGTACATCATCCACCCTCGTACCTACCTAGTGGTTTATTCCACAACTTGATGGTACATCCAATTTATGCATAACAATAATACATACTATGTGATTGCATGTGTTATTGTGTTAATGCATGTAGGCCCAAATCAACAGGGTTTACAAATACTTGGGGAAATCAACTTTCTATTTATTGGCATTTTACAACTTGGACCAAAACTTTTGGGATGTCGAGTACAACTAATCATGTACCCGTTGCACAATTACATCATTTCATTTCATGTACAATAAGTTAACTCCTTTGTACCAATTCATAAACCCAAACATATAATCCTATCTCATCTCCACAACTTCTCACTTCTTCTTCATTTGTTTACAAGATCATTTTACTTGCACTTTGACTTGAATCACTTCACTTTACCTTTGCAAAGTAGTTTTTAGTTTACCACAAATCATCATAGGAAAAATACTCATGCCTCAAAGAAATGATTCAATAAATTAATCCCTTTCCTAAGTAAGTTTAACTTCTCCTTAATGACAAATAAATTTTAGAGGACCAACTAACTTATGAACTTTATATGAGAGATATTGTTGTACAGTGGTAGACTTGGTCTTGTAGAATCTTTCCAACATGAAAGTACATTTTTACCATTAATGCACTTCCATCCAACCATAATGCAACTATATGTGAGGCTTTGATATTTCTTTATTCAAACACTTGCTTGTACATTTCATTTTCCGCTACAATGATTGCAATATTATTCTTGCTTCTGCATTTGACTTCTAGATGACACACCTGTTATCAATGATTTTTCTTTCACAAACCTGATAGCTACATTAGTTGTTTGAAATTCATAACAAAGTTATTCATTTCTTGGCCTTACATGTATATGTATGGAATTTTTGATACCTTAACTTTTTTTGCCTAAAATATCCCATCAGAATCCATTTTATTAGAAAGTTTGAAACCAATTCCTTTGGTGTGTTTTTCAAAATGACCTAGTACATCATCTTCCACAAAAGATTGATATTTAGAAATATCACTTGGATCGTTATTATAAGCCTCGTAGCACGACAGAGATACATCAACATTATTATTTCCAACCAAATTAAAAGTATCAAAAGAACTATCAGTATTCTAAATTAAGCCTCACCTATATCACAAATTACATTACACTTTACTTTCTCATGTTTTAACTATTTTCTTTACTTTGGAGTGCTAACACCACATTTTCCTTTGTCAAGAACTCTTGTTGCAATGATTCTATCAATTTATCCTTTTGATCTTAGGGTTTTGAAAAAAAATCATCTACTTACTGATATAGTAATACAAACTTTTCCTCCAATATGTTGATATGTTGTGTAGTGAGACTAACAAATTCATGCTAGAGTTTATTATTTCATGATCTAAATTTTGTAACTTTACCCATGATGGAATTATTTTGCTTATGTAACTTTTCTATCTTTTGCAAACAATCATTAAAATATCATTATAGCAGTTCATTTTCATGATTATCATTTTGAAGTCATTTTCCTCCTTTGCCCATTTTTTTCTAAGAATGCTTACTTGCCAAGAACAAGCAAACAAATAGGGTGTGGGATCCTATAGAGTGCTCTTGCCTTCGAACGTTGATTTCTAGTTCAAATATCCATAGTTGTTTAGCTCATTGGTGGACCAATTAGAACCTTCCACACTATAGGAATCTTGAGAGGGAACAAACACCATGACTTCTCATGCTTTTTTAGAATTATCAACATTGAACCTAATACTATGTTGTTCCAACAAATTTAAATACACCCTTACTCATGAACTCATATTGGAAAAGGAGAGAAATGGTTAGCTTCACCCTATGACAACCCACCTTTGTTCTTGTACGAGTTGATCATGCCATTTCCAATATCCATAAAGCACAACTTGTAGTCTCCTTTAAAGACACCAACGCATATATTATTCAAGGTTTAATGCATGATGATGATAACATTGTAAATACATTAAAACAAGTGGATGTCATCATGCCCACAATAGTTCAAAGTCAAATACTTGAGTATATTAAATTGATAATGGTTATCAATTAGACACTATTAAGCGTTTTCTTTTATTCAAGTTTGGAATGAAGATAAATTGAATAGACCATGTTATGGATCTAACCAACTAATTATTTGAATAGAAGAGGGAATTTCAACATGCAATTAAGGTAGCAAGGATTCCATACGCATATATTTATGCAAACTATTTTGCAAGCTATTTTCTCCAACTACGCATCTAGGGAAGCACTATCTATTTATTACCTACTCATGGTCCTCTCCTTTGCAAAATCACATTAACTCTCCAAAATAAAAACACTTGATGAAAACCAAATATGACACTCTCTCTCACGAGCTTATCTTTCCTTTAATGTGGTGACTCTTTCATGTCATCAAATCCACTTAGAGTTTCTCTTCAATTTGTATTTGATTACCAAATGTAGAAATTCAAACACTAGATCGAGTCATCTAGTGGATCTCCTTTGATCACTAGTAGATCTATGTCTCAATAGCTTCTCCAACAACTACTCTTGACTCTACTTTTTTGTTGATTGATGGCCCAACTTGTTCACTGTAGATAATCATTAGGGGGAAAGCATGGAGCTAGGTTACACATTTTGGCGAAAGAGGACGTTTTTGGGTGGAAAAAACAATGGCTCAATTGATCTCCTTGTGCGCTAAAATGGCAGCATGATTAAGGGTTAAAAGCTAACCTTTGATCGAGACGCAATGCTCGATCGAGCTCCTTTTTAATATATACTCTCCCGCGGTTTGCGCGTGCCATTTGCACAGACTGTAGGAGCTCGACTGAGATAATTAGAGCTTGATCGAGCAATGGAACATTCAAATCAATCTTGCCTACCACCTTTCCAACATCTCAAAGGCTCAAATGAAGGTAGGTACTCTATCCTTCGTCTTTCTTATTGTCTTTCTTTTTTTTGTGCAAAATGTAACAAATTAATTAAAAAAACAATACAAAAACTACTAAAACCATATAAAAAACTTAGAAAATCACAAAACCAACT
Organism: Pinus taeda; assembly: GCA_000404065.3. NCBI lineage: Eukaryota > Viridiplantae > Streptophyta > Pinopsida > Pinales > Pinaceae > Pinus > Pinus taeda. The sequence goes on from APFE030933332.1 coordinate 241,848, forward strand.
AAGAGAACCATAAAAAAATCTTGAAAACAACTTAGAAAACCACAAAATCAACATAGAAAACCATTAAAAAAAACCCTTCAAAACAACCTAGAAAGCACTTAGAAACCACAAAAAGCTATAATTTAGGTTTTAAATTTGTTCCTTACTTGCAATGGTGTGTATTAAATGCATATTTTTTTTACTTTGAATGGTAAAAACAAATTTTTTCTAATTCTTTTAGGTTGTAAAATTTTTCTTTAGGAATTTTGTGAAATAAATTTTCATTTTTTTTTTGTTATTCAAAATGTGTTTTAAATTTCTAGCAAATTTGATTGAAATATACCCCAAAAAACTCCAAAACAAAAAACAATGAAACTATAACTAATAAATAAGTAATTAAGAGCTGATATTGACATGATGAATATGATTGCTCATGTGAACCTCTAATTATAAAATTAGAAATTTTATTTTATTTTATTATTTTAAATTAGCTAATTATATTTTAATTTTAGTAATAAATTTATAAATTGTTATTAATTTTAAAAATAAAATTAATGTTAAAGTTAAAATCTATATATACATTAATATATCAATTTTTTTTTTTTGTTTTAACTTAAACATTAAATACTTTATTTTCAAAACTAGAATCTACTAATTTATTATTAAAAATATTCAAATATGATTAGCTTAAATTTAAAATAATAAAAATAAAAATAAAATTTATATTATATAATGTAACTTACTATCTATTATTATAACATATATATAATTGTATAACATAATATGTAACTATTTTTAACTATTATTTAATTTGTGCGCTGTTATTTTCCAAAGCCATCACATTCATATTTTGGGAATTGATGTTTCGAACCATTCTCTGTGGTTAGATCCATGAGTGAATAAGTCATAAATCAATAGTGTCAATAAAGAAAAGTTAGGGCTAGGATAGGAATGAATGCTAGCTCACAAGTTTGGAAGGAAAGAGCATGAATTAATTGATAATGATTTAATTCACATTTAGTTTTAATAATTTTAATTTGATAATGATTTTAATTTAGTTTTAGTTTTAATCTCTAGTTTTATTTTAAAGATTAATAATAAAAAAATTCGTTTTAAAATTTTATACTAGCTAATTCAAAAATTAATTGTTAATAAATAATTTTGTTTATTGTAATTACATGATGTTTTAATCATTTCACTATACTAACTATGTTAATAAATATATTTATTTGGTTGTTAAATTATTATTGTTTTTATTAATGAATTATTAAAATGAAATAATTAATTAATAAACTAATATTTGTATGATGATTTATGAACTAAATGTATTATTTGTTAATTTTGATTAGGTTTTAGATATGAAATTAAAAAGAAAAATGAGTTTATATGTTTAAATTCAATTAGAATTTAATTGAAATTATAAAAATACAATTTTGATTAATTTATAATTACTAATTTTAATGATTTTCCAATATAAATGCTTTATAAAATTTTTTATTCATTTATCAATTTAAATTAATTAATTTAAAATAAATTTTAAACGTGAATCTCATGATAAAATTAAATTTAACTTAAAGTTTTGCTAAAATTAGATTAATTAAAAAATTATAATTATTTTTTATTTTAATTATGGCTTCTTATTAAAATATTTAGGAGAAGATGGAATGTGAGGTTAGAGTGGGAATCCAGTTATCACATATTTTCCAACCATCATCACGATTAAGGTTGTCAAGGTGTTTTCCTATTTTGGTAGATTCTCTAAATTTCCTATGGTGATAATGATCAACTTTGGCCATGACACAAGAGTTTTCAATACAAATATGATGATTGGTTTTGCTGGAGTGCTCTACCAAAGTTGAGATTTTGGAATGGTTATGCTTAATGTCAGCAACATGCTCTTGAATCCTAGTTAAGATTGATTGACAGATTTCACCAATGTAGGTTTTGCCACAAGAACATGGAACCGAATAAACCCCTTTGTGACATTTAGGATCAATGGGATCTTTACCGATTTTAGGCATGTGTTAATGGTGTTCATAGGTTTGAAGTTGGTTTTTATATTGTTCTTTTTTTAAATATAAGCAATTTTATTAGTGGTGCCCAATATGTAGGGGAGGTGAACCTAACTAGCATAATCATCCATTGGTTGTTTGATTTTAGGATTCTTCACCTTCTTCAAAGCTTTGATTCCTTTGTGTCTTTTATATCCATTCTTTTCAAAAACTTCCATGAGATGGTTCTTTTCCTGTTCAAAATGATCATGATCAGAAATGTGAACAACCCTAGTTGCTAGAGTGTTGAGAACCCCAAGTTTCGAATCTATAGTCTTCAAGTTCAAGTGGTGAAAGAGGTTGTATTGTGTTCTATTAAAATGTAGAATTCTTGTTATGGAAACCTAATTGAAGAAAATAAAATCCAACAACCTTACTTTATCCAATCCTTGAATGGTTTTTCCATTGGATAGTTGTATCATTCTTAACTAAATCCTAGGTCACTTCCCCTTGCTCTTAACCAAGTTTTAAATCTCCTTTCCTTAGGTCTTGATTGTATGTAGAAGCCACTACTTACTTGAACCTCTCTCTCTTTATTTTCCATGAAAATGTTACATTCCATGGAGATGATGAGGATCTTTCTTTGATGGATTGATATTTCCTAATAGTGATGCCTAGAGTTGGTTTGAAAATAAAATATGGTTGGTAGGTCTAGTGATTTTTGTTTTGGTCAATTTCTTGGTAATCAACCATTGAAAAAAGAAAATGTCTATCAAAAGATAAAGATATGGATGTTAGTAATACTAATATTGTTGGTGTACTAACAAACACATGAAATCAACAATAAACATCTTTTAAAAAAAAATGATGAAAACTCTATAGGAAACAAAGAATCTGGTATATCAACATATTAACCTTTCACTTTGCAAACTAGTTATTTCCGATATCCCATAAGATATCTTTAGTCATATTTCTTAAGGTCAATGACATTTGATTTTAGAGTTATGGAGATTTTATTGTGGGTGTTCCATGCAATTTCAAACTTAGATTTAAGTTTCAACAAGTCATTTGTGTGTTAGGGTCATTTTATTAATATGATAAATATGTAAAAGAAAGTAACATCAATGTGTTTGAAACTTAATTTTCAAATAAAATATTTATTAATAAAAAATTATTCTAACAAAATACATTTAAAACACAAAATTTTAAACATAATGTTTCTTAATAAAAAATAAAAAAATATGTAAATCCAAATTACGACCTTACTACCAACATCCTAATCAATTCGAGACAAAGTACCAGATATCTTTATTGCCCATCGCTCTCTAGATTAAGAGTTGAGTGCGGTAGCAAACGCCACGCTCTGTACATAGGAGAGGGACGGATGACGACCATACCCTGTCCTATATTATTGTACATGCAGAATTCAATGGCTTGTACCAACTGAGTGGAACGTACTGCATTATTTATACCACACCATTTTGCTGTTTGTTCACGTCTGAAATAATTGTACTCTTGTTGCTTTAAATATCTAAAATAGCTGTACATCTCTGCCAATTTTGTGCAAATAGCATGGTTGTGTTGGTACAGAACATATAATTATTTTTTGTGAATTTTAGGAGATTCCTATTTCCAACTCCACTGCAATATAAATGCAGTCTGACATGCAAATGCAAGGGGAATAGAGGTTGCCTTGCATTTATATTTCTCTCAAAGTTGACTTTGGCATGTTAGTGGCAAGGCAACCCCTATTCCCCTTGCATGTCAGAAGCATTTATATTGCAGTGGAGTTGGAAATAGGATTTGCCGAATTTTAGTATTAGTAATTATGGGGCAGTAGTTTAATGTTTATGTTTTTTTACTTAAAAATTATAGAAATTCTGGTTATATTTTGGAAAAATTTTATAGAGATTTTTGTAAATCTAATTAAAAGTGATTAAACTTCTTAATTTTAGGTGTTCTTAATTTTTAGGGTGATGAATCTATTTCTACCTTAAAAAAAAACATGATTCAAATACTGCTTTTGTAAAAAAATTTGAAATTTTTTGGCCCAAATTCCGACCACTTCACCTGGTTAGACTACTCCAATTATACTCCAATTATATTCCTGTATGTACAAATGGCTCACAGTAACAAATGGCATATGGGTATTGCAATGAGATATTTTCAGTGAGTGGAGTCGAGATATTTTCGAGATATTAGAAAAAGGTTGTTAGGACAATACTTGTGAATGGGACCCCTGAGCTGTAGAGCTGGTGAAGGCCTCAGAAAATTAGCGTTTCGATTTTTGGAAGGCAAGTTTTTGAGAGGTCCGAAAATTTCACTTCAAAACACTGTGGGTATTGCATGGAAGAACAACGACATTGTTTTTCAGCGTGAGTAGTCTATGTCACGTTTGGGTGGCATACTTCTGTATTTGTATTCTGTCAAGATCGAAATCATTTAAATTATTCCAGGAATCTTTATAATATATATTGTTATATTGTATTTTCAATGGTCATGAAACTGTTTAATTTTAATTAAATTGTAATGATAATAAATTATTATTTTTATCTAACAGTAAATTGAGATTAACCATTGAAAGGAACACTAAAAACATAAAAATAAAGAAAATTATCTAACTGCTGTCATGCTTAAATAATTATATATATTCAACCCCAATCCTAAATACCATTTTCATAATTTATGAAACTATTTTTTTTCACAGAGAGAACAATCATATTTATATAGAGATAAGAATCATATAATTCATATAAATATGTGTTATTATTATTTTTTTTAAAATGAAAAATTACAAATAAAAGGTTAAATGTATTTTTATAAATAATTTAGTTAATTTATGAAAAGTAAATTATTATAGAATAAATATAAAAAAAAAAAACTTAGAATAAATTTAATTTAATATACTATATTTGTGTTTAGTTTAAATTATAATTTTTATAATAATAACAAATTGTTTATGGGTTCTTGGATAGAGGGTGATGGGGTGCTTTGTTGAGGCACTTCTTGATGTGAAGTCATTAGTTCAATTCCATGCCATTGAAGTGATATGTTAGACATGATGAAGAAAGATTACAAAAATAACATTTAAAAAACAAAGAAAAAAAATATGTTTGGGGTAGCTCAATTGTCAATGGCCATGGAAATGGAGTCTCACCGAACGGGAAGTCTTGGGTTCATATCTTGTGCTAACCACCCGATTGGGGTGAGAAGATAGACATGATGAAGATGTAGTCCTACCAAACTTAAAATAAATAAATAATAATAAGAAGAAATTTTATTTGCTTTGTTGTATTTCACGGCACTATAGATTAGTTTCCTCCCTTGACCCCTTTTTTGCAAGGTAACATGAATGATGATCAATACTCATAAATCATGTATTGTCCACCATGGCCTTTGGAGTGACACTTTAGCTCATTCAAAGGATTTTTTTCCATTTCCTCTTAAGAATTTGAACATCTGGTTGAAATATTTTGGATTCTTTATCAAGCCAAATAAATATCGAATTGTGGACTAATTCCTGTTGGGAAAACATATTTCTTTCTAGAAAAGGGCGACTGGTGAAGTATTTTTTAGAGAATATCCGAGTGTCTTGGAACTTCATTGTTGTTGTGCCCAAAGGTGTCCTTTTGATGATTAGGAATGTCGGCTTTAATTTCCTATGGGTGGGTGATTTGAGCAAAAAGCGAATGGAACTAGTTAGTTGGATTCATTTTTGTGCTCCAAAGGATCTCAAAGGAGAGGGTTAAAAAAAATCCATCTCTTTGCTAAGGCTTTGGTAGGTAAAAATCTATGGTGGCTCTCCTCGAATTCTTTCTATTTCAAGGTATTTCCTAGGTAAATCCTTGGTGGACTCGTTTAGGATCCCTAACAAATCAGCCAAGGGATCAAATGTGTGGAAGGTGTTGGTATGGGTGGCTCTGTTGGTAGAAACGTGGTTATTTTGGTGCATTGAGGATGGATGCCTAATAAGAATATAGCCAAGGTCCATTGTATGGAGTTGGGAACAATTACTATCAATCCGACCCTCTATAGGATGCTCTAGGTTACTCCAATATCATAGTCATCGTGGATGTGAATGCTTAGGATCCACAAGCTAGAGGAAAATATGATTAGGTTTCTATTTTATCCTTTAGTTTGGTGAGGCTGTTGGAAGCGGAATGGGAACATTTTATTAGTCTGCTAGGAAGGAATCATGTATATATCAGGGAAAATATTCTGGATATGTTGTGTTGGACTTGAAATACACATACATGCTATTTCACTATGAAGCTTGGGTACAGAGCTTGGTTGAAAGATTCTTTCAGTGAACAAAAATGGTGGTTGTGGAAAGTAATATAGGGAGTAAATGCCCCCTTGAAAACTAAACTTACTGCTTGGTTGGCCCTTCACTAAAAATTACTCACCTAGGATAATTTGATGAGGCCTGGTTAGTTTTTCCAAACCGATGCCCACTGTGTAAGGAACAAGAATAATCACATGTGCATTTATTTGTGAAATGCAAATATTTTTCTAACGTTTAAGAGATACCATGGAACTCTTTCAAACCAAAGGCACGTTGGGAAGGTTCATCCCTCTATGACGCCTTCAATGCCTAGTGGGCCAACAAGCAGGTCATTTCTTCGACAATGTGACATGATTATTAATCCCATGCATATGGACAACCAAAAATCTCATTTTGCTTCAAAATAATTTCACAACTCTAAAAGTGTGCGCAACCAAGGTGGAAACACCAGCTAGCGAATTTAAATTAGACCCAAAGCGACTCAGACACATGAATCTGATTATGCTCATGTTGGATTATCACACCCCTTGGGGGTATTTGATGGCACTAGTTAAGGACAACCCCTCACTCCAGCATGGGTTCATCTTTTATTTTAGTTACTCTCACTTCATTAATTATCGTTATGCACTGGAATGGGGTTCAAACAATAAAGCTGAATTTGCAACTTTGTGGTTCCTCTTGGAATTGGCAAGGAAAAACAGTGTTTCCATGTTATAGGTGTTGGGGAATTCTAAATTAGTCATAGATTGGGAAATTCAAAAGGTGGAGTGATCCAGATTTAAATAGGAATGCAACAAATTACAGAGATAACCATAAACACAAAGTTGCAGTGGAAATAATACTTCATTTCATTAATGTAAAATACTAAGATATGCTTACAAACAGAAAATGGAAATAAACAGCTAGGGCGATGGTAGCTTATCTCTAAGAAGAGATGTGACAACTACATGCTTCTGAACTGTGTTACAATGAGGCTCGAAGGCCTATTTATTGTTGAGAAACAATGGAAAACCCTAAACATCCAAAAACCTAACCCTAGAAGATGAAATGCCAAACTATGGGCCCCGTTTGGGTAAATTAGTATATCAAATTGCCGAGGTCGTAACTTTGGTAGATGATCTTTGTTTGACATGTACAATATCTTGTTAGAAAGATCTATCCAATAAATACAACTTTGGGAAGAGCAACATGGGTCCATGGACACATGTTGCTCCCAGCTTTTCCAAAAAACGTCATTTAGGGCCTCAAAACGGCTCCGGAAGTTCAGGACCCGAAAAACTGCTAAAAATAGTAAACTGTGCTACAATTAAGGAAACTGAAAAGCTGAAAGAAACAATGGTGGGGGTCCAAGTGGACTTCGCGGGTGGCCACCACTATCCACCTAGATCATTCCCCACCCTTAGGAAGCAATGGTCCCCATTGCATTTAGTTCCTCCATGAGATGAGGAAACTTCTATTGAACTTGGTCCTTGGTGAGCCACTTGCCCTGGTGAAGGAGTTGGCCTACTTTGACCACTCAATATAGTTGGATATTCTGCTGGCGAGTGTGCTTGATCCTTGTGTCCATGATCTGATCAGTTGCAGCTTGTTCCATGCAATTTGGATTTACCTCTGTGGGTGTGAGCTATTCTCGAATGTCAGATGTGTCTAGTAATGGTGGAAAGTATGGCCGAAGGTGGTCCACATTGAACATCGGGTGCAGCCCAAGGAATGGGGGAATGCTGACCTCAAATGCATTATCTCCCACAACCTTGGTAATGGTGTAAGGACCATATCAGAGTGGTCTGAGTTTCCGATAGGCTCTGGTAAGGCATTCCTTTTGCAAATGAAACCAGACTTTGTCGCCCACCTGAAACTTGTGTGGCACCCGATGTTGATCATGTCGCTGCTTGTACTTGGCAGTTGATTTCTCCGGAATGTCATGGACTTGCTTGCGAATATGTTGGATGTGCTCAATGAAGCTGTTTGCCTTATCTGTTTTGGAATCGACATGAGCCGAACCTACGTGAGTGGCTGCAAGTGGCATGGCCACATCAATGGGACATAGTGGCTGGAATCCCAAGCCCACTTGAAATGGGCTATGGCTATTTGAGCTGAGGAGAGCCCGATTGTAGCTGTGCTAAACATAGGGGAGGCTCTCGTCCCATGTACATGGATGCTTTCAGTTGTGCATGCATAGAATGTCTACAATCATCCTGTTGACAACCTCTGTTTGGCCATCAGTTTGAGGATGGAAGGTTGTGGACTTAGTGAGTTTGGTGTCTAGCATCGACTAGAGACTAGACCAAAATTTACTGAGGAACCTGCTTTCCCGATTTGAGATGATAGACTGTGGGATTCCAAAGTGTACCCACACTCGCTCAAAGAAGAGTTTAGCAGTGGCTTTTGTAGTGATATTCTTCTTGCAGGCCGCCATAATGGCCATCTTCGAGAACCTGTCGACGACCACATAAACACAGTCGTTTCCATGCTTAGTGGATAGAAGGCCTGACATGTAATCCATGGTGATGGATTCCCAAGGTCAACTAGGGGTAGGCAGTGGGGTATGGAGGCCTTGCTTCTTGATGGTCAGTTTGGCAATGGCATAGGCAGTGCATGATCTGATGTACTTCCCGACATCTTGATGAAGATTCGACCAATAGAAATACCTCTACAGCACTCCCATAGTTTTCTCGACCCCGAAATGCACAACAGCCTGACTGTAGTGTGCTTCCCAAATCATCTTGGCACACTCACTTGAAGGAACACAAAGGTGACCCAGGTGGCATAACAGGGCATCTTGGAGGTGAAAATCTGGAACATGCCGACCCTCCAAGAGTCTCTAGTATGTGTGGCTGAATTCTGGGTCACTTTTGTAGAGAAGTGGCCAATCAGAAGTCTCGTGCCCATAAGAGTTGAGCACGGTGGTTAATGACATGATCAGTGGTCGACTGAGGCAATCTGCAACAATACTGGTATTGCCCTTCTTATACTTGATATTCAAATGGCACTGTTGCAGGTATATGGACCACTTTTGATGGCCATCATTTTGCAATTTCCCTTGGGTCTGTATGAACTGGAGGGGTTAGTGGTCTGTGTAGATGACCGTTTCCTTCCCCAAAATGTAATGCTTCCATTGTCGGCAGGCCTGCACAATGGAATACATCTCTTTGTCAAAAGTGGGATACTTTCGGACTGTGTTTGAAAGTGTCTCACTGTGATATGCCTCTAGATTCCTGTGTTGAGTAAGGACTGCCCCAATAGCATAGCCAGAGGCATCTGTCTCGCCCTCAAATGGTTGTTGCAAGTCTGGCAATGTGAGCACTAGTGCCGAGCAGAGGCGATCTTTCAACTCCATGAATGCCTTATGTTGAGATTCAGACCAAAAGAATTTTGATTTTGCTCCTCCCTTGGTGACTTGACTCAAGGGCCAAGTGATATGAGAAAATCCCAACATGAGCCTGCAGTAGAAGGTGGCAACACCTAGAAAGCTGTGAAGTTTTGTTAGAGTGGTTGGAGAGGGCCAATCGCGAATGACTTGGATCTTGGTTAGATCCACATGCACCCCCTGTTCATCAATAATGTATCCCAGATACTAAACCTGGGTCATGCCAAAAGTGCATTTCTCCAAATTGGCACATAACTTATGTTGCCACAGTGTTTGGAGAACCTGTTGGATGTGGTGGAGGTGCTCTTCCCAACTCTGGTTGATGATCAAGATGTAATCCAAGTATACCACTACAAATGAGTTGGTGAATGGCTGCAAGATGTCATCCATTAGCCTCATTAAGGTTGGAGCAGCATTTGTCAATCTGAAAGGCATAACCAACCATTTGAAAAGGCCCTCCTTAGCTTTGAAGGTAGTCTTCCACACATTGGAGGGTTCGATTAGTACCTAGTGATATCCTGACTTCAAATCAATCTTGTTGAAATATCTTGCCCCGTTCAGTTGGTCCAGGAGGTCATCAATTCGTGGGATTGGGTACCTATTACCGACAATGATCTTGTTCAGCGTCCAATAGTCAATACAGAGTCTTTAAGTCCCATCCTTCTTCTGTACCAAAATGATCGGGCTCCCATAGGGTGATGAACTTGGACGGATGTGACCTTTCTATAACAGCTCCTAAATCTACCTCTTGATTTCATCGTTCTCAAGAGTGGAGTGCCGATACATTGGTCCATTGGGCAGCGGTGTACCTGGGGTCAGATCGATGGAGTGCTTGACCTAATAGTGTAGAGGAACCCCTGCAGGGGAGGTGAAGATGTCCTTGTACTCCTTCACGACCTTTTCCATCTGTAGTTGTTGTGTGGAGGGGCCGTGTCTGGAGGTCGTGGCCACTGTCTTCTTATTTCCTTGAGGGTGTATCATCAGGAAAAAAATTTTCTTGGTGTTGGAAATGAGCTTACTGCATTGTTTTATAGTAGCCAAAGTGATGGCAGTAGGTGGTGCTACCTCCGGTATCCTGTACGACTTATTTCCCAAAATAAGAATAACAACATGAGGCCTTGATTCATACACAACATGTCGCTTCCACAAGTATGGTTGTCCTAATAATACATCACAAACTTCAAGTGGATCAATGTCACATAATACCTCATCGGTGAAGGGCTTGATGTTGTATGGAAGGCGACACTGCTGGCTCATGCGAAGATCCCGTCCCTGGTGAAGCCACCCGATGGTGTATGGTTGTGGATGTGCTATGGTCGGTAAGCCCAGCCACTTCATGACCTTTGTCAAAATGAAGTTCTTTTGGCTCCCACTATCGACAATGAACTGTAGCAGGGATCCCTTTACCCACATCTTGGAGTGGAAGAGATGCTCCTCCTCCTCTGGATCTTCGGGTTCCTCCTTCTGGATCTTCATGGTGGCAATGGTGGTGTTGCATTCCACATCGATAATCTGCTTCCCTTTGTCATTCCCCTTGTCAGGTTCTAACTCAGAGTCAAAACATGCATTTGATTATGAAACCTTTAGCTCAGCCACCAGTGACTACTTGGCCCAACACTCACTTGTGTTGTGAGTGGAGTTTTTATGGAACTCACACCATTTTCCCGTGTCCTTTTTTGGCATTGCGATGGTGTTCTTTGCTTGTAGCTTTGGCGGGCTATCTTGGGCTGCCCTGCCTTGGCTTTGTCCTTTGTTCTGTGGTTTGGTCACCTTTACCTTTTCCTTGCTTCAGATTCACAGATCCAAAGTCTCGCTTCTTCTGTTTAAACTTTTGCTCAACCTTGATGACATATCGGTATGCCATGTCGAGCAAGGAGATGTTCAGGAATTATATTTCTTCCTGGATGTACTTGTGCAGGAAACTGTGATATTTGAGTATCAAATGCTGCTTTGAATCCTTGATACCCAACTTTGTGCGAAGGGTATGGAAAATATTGGTAAACTCCGACATCCTAGTCCCTTCCCTGCCGCAGCATGGTCCACTTTATGTATTGATCCTCATGGCTTTTGACAGGGTACTATTGCCCCTTGATGACCTCTCGGAATGAATTCCAGGTGGGTGCGGTTGAAAATAGTGGGCCGGTACTTTCATCCTTCTACTCGTAGTAGGTTTCTCACCAGTCCTTAATGTGGGGGGCTGCTTTGAGAAGAGCAAAAATAATCTTTTCCTGACTGGAAAAATCATGAATAGAAAAATGACCCTCTAGCAGATTTAACCATTTATCAATGACATCTAGGTCTATCTGACCCTTGAAAATGGGGATTTCTAAATTGTTATGCTCTTAACCTGCAATTGATACCCAAATACAGAATATGCGAAGAAAAGAGACCCAAAACACAGAATATGCGAAGAAAAGATACTCGGAACACAGAATATCAATGATTTTATTATTCAGAGAGTAATGTTCACTTGCCTCTTCGAGGGGGAAACCTCCACTATATTTGAGCACCAGATGCCGTTCAGAATCTTTGATACCCAACTGTGTGCGAAAGGTATGAAAATTGTTTGTGAACTCTGGAACATCTTGGTCTTGTCCCTGCCGCAGTGTGGTCCATTTGATGTATTTGTCCTCATAGCTTTTGACAGGGTAGTACTGCTCCTTGATGGCATCCCGGAAGTCATTCCAAGTGGGTGCGGCTGAAAATAATGAACCTGTACTTTCATCCTTCTGCTCGCAGTAGGTTTCCCACCAGTCCTTGACGTGGGGGGCTGCTTTGAGAAGAGCGAAAACAATCTTTCCCGACTTGAAAATTCATGAACAGAGAAATATCCATCTAGCAGATTTAACCATTTATCTACGGCATCTGCGTCTATTTTACCCTCGAAGATGGGGATTTCAAAATTAACTTGTACCTTAAAGGGCGTGGCATTTC
>APFE030933349.1:0-12047 GCA_000404065.3 Pinus taeda
ATAAAATAAATAGATACCACATTCGTATACAAATTAAACTAATATATAAATATATACCTTTATTATAAACCATATATTTATGTATTAATTGAGAATTAAACAATATATGTATTAGTTGAGAATTAAAATATGATATATATAAATATATCCATTATCAATTAATATAAAAATATTTGATTTATTATATAAATATATTTTTTTATGAGTTTAATTTGTAATATTTAAATTTAAAGTTGCTTATATATTTATATTATATTATTAATTTAAAATAAATTATATTTATATTAGATTTTTTTTAATTACCTGTCAAAAAAATACCATATCCACATAGCTATCCTAATATTTTGCAAGAAGATCACTCCCCTCTTTCCACTTTTCTTTTCGTGTGTACTCCATCCCCTCTTTCCACTTTTCTTTTCGTGTGTACTCCATAATTTGGTTCCCATATTTCCAAGTGTTTTTTCAATCCCATATTCCCAAAGTGTTTTTCACACTTTTGTTGAAACTTATCTTTAAATAAAAAATAAGTCGGGTATCGTCCCCATTGCAACGTAGCATAAAGTGGCCAATGGTGGTGGGTGGCAGAAGGGTAATGATGCTATACTAGTGTACGAACCTTATTTGTGCACGTTAGTGGGCCGGGTAAGAATATTCACATGTTTGCCCTACACTTTTCCTATGTTTTTCTTACATTTTAAATATCCAAAGAAATTTGATTTAAAATGTTTTTGATTTAAAATGATTTTGATTTAGAAATCTCTGTTGCATTAAAATGCTCATTCTACGTGATGTGTGATTGTATTTATGCTTGATATTTTTTTTTTTTTTAAAAAAAATAAATATTAGATTATTAATAATATATATAATATATATAATATATATTATATATATATATATATATATATTTATATTATATTTATTGTTAATTTTAATTAAAGTTATAGATATTAATAACTTGAGGAATGATGTGAGATTGTATATGCTTCAAAATGTATTTTTAAATAAAATAAATATTTAAAATATTAATTATTAAAAACAAAAATGAATGTTAATTTTAATTAAAGTTATCAAATATTAATAACTTTAATTTTTTTTGTTTATTTTATTTATTGTTGATATTACTAGTTTACATTTATCTATCATGTGTTTAGAGGGATCAAATCTTAGAAGGTGTAAACATTGTTGTTTGGATTGTAGAATTTGAGCAAAGGTTTTCATCTCAAGTGATTCGATCTCTCTCAACCCATGATAGATCCAAAATTAGATGGATCTAGGTTCATTATAGTTGATGGAAGCAATGTCACATTTTTAGATTATCATTATTATGTATATGTTTGAGATAAACTTCATACCTTGAAATTTACATTATGTTTTCTTTGCTTGACATGACCATATAATTCTCTTCTTTAATTTAGTGTGTGTTGTTTGTACTTCTGTGTGTTTATATATTAGGATTTGGATGGTAATGTTTGTAAATGTTACAATATTGTGTTATATTTCTATATGTGTATGTAATTGTCTATTAGCAATTAGTTGGTGATGAAGAAGGGAGATGATTTGTCAAGAATTAATTTGCACTTTGCACGATGATTGGTTCTACACATCTATTTAATTTAATCCCAAGTATATTAACTTTTGAAAATTAATTAATTATTAATAGTCTCTAAATATATCTTGAAAATATAATTTTAATGATTTATAACTTCAAGATTACTCTTGAAATAATTTGTTTCTTTGCAAATGTTTGAAATAATTGATTTCTTTCCAGGATATTTTGATGTTTTTTAAAATCTATAATCTCTTTTGCAAAGTAAGAAATAATGTGTTTTTGGATTTTTTTTAATGAGTAGATAAGTTTACAAATTCTCTAAATTATCACATCTCCATTTTGTATACATATTAAAGATGGATCGTGAATAATATTTTGATGATATTTTTAAGAAAAATTATTTCTAGTATTTATTAAAATATATATTCCTTTAATAAACATTTTGAATATGTTGTTGTATGCAATTGTTTGTTAGTAGTTTTGAATATATGTAATTATGTTAGATGTTTATAAATATATCTTTTCTTTTAATAAATATTTTGAATATATTGTTGTTTGCAATTGTCTGTTAGTAATTTTGAATATATTCAATTTTCAATTAGTAATTAGTTAGAAGGGAGACGAATCTAGTGAATAATTATTTTGCAGATTTCATAAGGATTGATTTTTTTTTGTAAGCTGAGGAGAGTCCATTCTATTATATTACTTCGGGTTAAAACCATTACATAATTCCGGTGGCCTCAACCCGCCCCGAGGGGAAACCGAGTCTGTTGGCCACATTAGGTTGTCTGTTGGCCACCTTAGGTTCTTGACATCCATCACCAAAAATTTTAATTCTACTTGTCCATGCTAAATAAGCCATACATTCATGTAAACTATTGCATTTTCTCCTATTCATAGTAAAAGCAAAAAGGTACTGGAGCTATATTTCTACTGTAACAAAAACTATCTATTATCCTCAACAAAATTGCATCTCTCACACCCGAATCCTCAGTTGTTTCCCTCAGTTTTCTTTTGACCATCCTCTTCCTTTGTGCCCATGTTGCTCTTCTCAATCAACTGCTGGATTTCATCAAGTTTCTTATCCTGCATCATCATTGTAATCTGAATATTTTTCAGCTCTCTTCTGAGGTTTGGAATTCCCTGAGATAGCTCAGCCATTTCAACAGCCACTTGCTCCATGGCTTTGGCCAGCAATCTCTTCATCACCCAATAAACATGTAATGCCTGTTTATACAATGTCATATGCCCTCTCGTGTTTCCTGGATCAGGAAGTAAATATTCCCAATCGTTCATCTCAGAGCCAGATTGAGCCTAGGTTGCTTCCTCCTCCAGGTGTTGGATGATTCTTCTAATATCCTTATTGGTATTTTCACAATATGCTTGCTCTGCATACTATATCCTCTTCTCCAGAGATCTTCGATACTTCCTGGCTGTAGACGCCTCCTGTGTCCCCCCCCCGGCCTTCCTCTTCCTCTACCATAGCGCCCTCGCCCTCTACCTGATCTTCCTCTCCCCCTGTAGCAGCCTCTGCGTCCCCTGCCCTTCACGCCCAAGGTGCTTCCAAGTTCACCCTCGTCTTCCTGCCCCGCCTTTCGCTTATCACCTTGCTCCCCTGTTTCTGGCACTTCATCTTCTGTTGCTCCCTCTTCCTTCCGGGCCTTCTTATTCTGTTGCTCAGGTCCTTTCGGGTCGGAGTCAAACATTTCAACTTCATCATCCAAGTCCGTTTGGACTGACTGATAACGAGATTCGTCATCGCCTGCCACAGGGTCCTTCCCTTTCTTCCCCGGGCCACAGCGACCTCCAGTCTCTTCCTCCACCTCTGCGCGCATTCTTCTACTGGTCGCCATCTAAATTCTTCCCTCCCTGCTATCTGTCTCCCCTCTCTGATCTCTCTGCTCTCCTCTAATTCCGCCTGGTCCCTTTGTCGTTCCTCCCCTTGCCACGCTCTTTGTAATAATATGAATCATTTGCCTCACCTCGATTTTCTTACCTTCCTCATTATCATTCCTCTACAACTGATCTTCATTACTCCTCGCTCATTCCTCCTGCCACCCGCTTTTCACATGATATCCCACCTTCATTACCATCGCCTCCCTTTTGCACCATCATACCTCCATTCGTTTGTCGTTGTCTTAATTCCATCACCTCCGATCGTCATTACGACCTCGCCGCCTTTTCTCGGGATTATAAAAAAAATACCCTTTTTTTTATGGTTTAAAGTGTATATATATATTTTAAAACCCAATTCGCATCATATGTGACGAGTTATCTTTCATTCATTAAAAAGTTAATACGTATATTTTAAAACAGATTCGTAGTATTAACTGAAAATACAGTTATTATTCATTAAAAAATGTCGATTTAGGGGTGATTGCATTAAATATAATTTTAATAAAATATTTGATTTAAGAGTGGATTTTTCTGGTTTTGTAAAATATAACTGTTCTAAACATTTTTTATAATACTAAATTTATATGTACAATGAAGAACTAATTTAAATAATATAAAATCAAAATTTCACCTCGAAATTTTTACTTACACCAAAAACTAAAAAAAATTGACACTACATAAAACTCCATTGATTTATAACATAAATTTGGAAAACCGGAAAGAAACAACGGGATAAGTCATGGAGCTCATCCGATTTGATTTGACCATGGAAATACAAACGTACTTTGAACACAGAACGGAACCATGGAAATACAAACGTACTTTGAACACAGAACGGAAGGGGAACCACACAAGCGCTGCTGATGTCTCCTAAATCTCATAGGACGGCGGACATTTATTTATAAACACAGCGAGGAGAAAACGGCGAGAATTGGACGTTGCAGATGAAACATACTAGGAAATGGATGGATGAGATCCTTTTTGGAAACGAGAATCAAGCAGGCGCAGAACATTGTTCCCGAGCAAATCCGACTTGAGAATTGGGAACATCAAAAACGATACGCCAATTCTGCTGCTGAACATTTCCTATGATGGAACCAGAATCAGTACTCGAGAACGCCAAGCAAGAGAGCCCCGAATCTTGTTTCATTACAATATTTTCCTCGGGCAAAAGCAGGTCCACATTATTATCCAAGTGCAGCGTTATGGTGGGAACGCCATCTGAAGAAGAAGAAGAGAAGTCGTAACAAGTATCGAATCCATCAGAGGATGTCGGCTGCAAGGTGGGGAGCTGCCCCCGAAAAGTGTCTCTGAGAGACGCATAAGCAGAATCAACGAGGTGGGTGATCGTTGTTCCCGAGTCGATGATCGTTCCTTCCCCTGCCGGAACTGAGATCCTTGTGTCCCCAACGCTGATTCCGATCAAGTTCACGGAATAAAATGTCGGGTTTGAGGGATCGTTTACCAATTTGGTGAATTTCAAACCAGAAGTAGAAATGGCGGCTTCTTTCCCAAGCACAAGGGATCCCAAAGATGCAGATGAGCTGGGAAGACAGTAAGAAAACGTCCCGCCAAACAATTCGGTCGTGGATGGCTGATTCAACAATGAAAGCGATCCGCCCCCTAATCCCATCAGTCCCGGTGACGAATATGTATCTTCCCTTAGGGACTCCGCACAACCGAATGCGAAATTTGGAACATTTTCAGAGCCAAGGGTGATCGCATCCGAAGCAAGTGCACCGTCCACTTGAGTGCCATCTCCATACAAAAGTTGGAATTGACATTTCGAATTTCCCCCGCAATTGGTATCAGAATTTTGCTGACACAGCTGTGAATCGCAGGCCACGGGTTTATACGAGGAAGATGCAGTGGGATCGAAAGTTGGAGCAGTGGAGTGGCAACCTTGGCACTGCTTGCATGGAATCCAAGCAACATCACTACCGGTGTCTATGAGTGTATACATGCTTTGCTTGGGCGTGCCAAAATCAACTTGTATTATGTACTCTCCCGTTCCATACCTAACGGGGACATTGGCACTGGCGTCCTCTTTGGACGAACGAGAGGTCCGGTTCAGAAAGTGGAGACGATTGGCATCGGCTCTAATTTTTTCAGAGATCAAGCTTTCCCAGGTTCTGTTAGGAGGACGGAAAGGTGAACACTCCGAAAAAATATGGAAAAGGGGGAAGCTAATACCATGACTCTGCTTTCCCACTTTTCTGTTCAAAATTTTGTGGCTACTTCGACAGTTCAATGGAGGAGAAATATCAGCTACTCCACACATAAACTGGATTGCAAGCAGCAAAATAAGAGAAGAGGCAATCGCTGTAACCTTCATCTTCATCATGGTGTTCTATTAATTAGAGGAACACCCACAAGATCCACATCCTATCTGAAGAGGCCGAGCCATTGACGTTATATAGTGAATGGCCTGCCCTGTTTCATACGCGGGGACTCCTCCATTATCTCCACTTGCGTGGACAGTAGTCTTCGAACCTTTTACTAACCTGCACTTTATAAGCTAATTATTCGTGCAATACTGGAATTCCACGGAATTTCTTTGTTCGTCCATGAGATGCGACAAGGCCTGCGTGGTAGGTTGATTCCATTTCGATTTGGATTGATTCAGACTACTCAATCTCGAATTGGATGGCGGAGGCCGAGAAAATTGGACGAAATCAGTCATGCCTAGAAAAACTTGAGATAATCCATGTGAATGCTCCTTCCGCCTCACTATCTCGAACAAGGAAATTTTGAATACGACAGTGCCTCACAATGTGAACGACAACCATTTTGATGTATAAGGGTGTATCGCAATGGGAACGAGAACATACTCATTGAAGCTAACAGTGAAAAACAATTGGAATGCAAACTGAACCCACCATATGTCACACATCATCCTCGTTACAAAACCCACTTTAATTGACTTAAGTCAATTAAAATAATGATGAAGAAGTAAAGAAAAGTGAAAATATCTGAGATAAATAATGAGATTTAAAAGTGAAAATAAAAGGGAAGAGAAAATCAATGTGGTGGTGTAAAGCATCACATAGTGTAATTTAAGAATATCAAAAGTACATGGAGTAGGGACTTCTCGGATGGGAATTTAATTTTATATTCCATCAGTGTTATATTTGAATTGTGATAATATAATAGAAAGTGATAGTATAATAATGAATAATCTTTAATTATATTAAAAAAAAAAATACATTTATTTATTATTTATAATTTATATTTATTTTATTATTTTAATAAAATTATTTAAATGTGGATTGGATAATAAAAAAAATTTAAATATTAATTCTCCGATCAATAAGAATCACACAAGTCATCTCTTTCATCATTTTCAAATAATTCTAACGAATTAATGTACAATTTTTAAATGGAAAAGAATTTTATGAATGAATTAATATTGGTGAAGAGCTTCTAAAATTGGAAAGAGGTTTTTTTATATGAATCAATTTAAAGTAAAGGAATTACTTGTGGTCTTTTAATAATACACATATAAAAATTAGAAGAAATATCTATTATAATGGATAGAAAATAAGGTTAGATGCATATACAAATTAGAAAAAGGATATATTATAATAGATAGCAAATGAGGTAAGATAAGATACTTTTTATCCATCACTCAAAAATCCATTTTAATTTATGGAAAACCAAGTAGATGAGATACATGTGCATTGTTGTATGGAGACTTGTTGTAATTGATTTTCTTTTAATTTATTATCTATGTTCCATTTTATGTTGCAAGATTTTTAAATGTTAATTATTGTAATAATTCATATTTCTTGTTCTAAAAAATTGGTTCATTCTCTATTGATTGATTTTTATATGACAGTTGACTAGAGATGTATTCCATTTATATATGGTTGATGTATTTTTAAAATTACATATCAAAGCCCAGATTTTTGAGGTTGGGAGGCTATAGAGATAAAGACATTTTTCATTTGTATACTTTGGAAATAGATTTATGTTATTTGTAATTCCCATATATGCATGTGTGACCCATGATGATTTTTTCTCCTGAGTTGTGAGTACATGCAACATGGATATTACTAATGTCAATATCTTATTCCTAATTTTTTGGGATTGAGGCTAAGATAAAAGATAAGTGTCGATGAATTTTATTAAACAAATATACATATAAATAAAATGTTCATGATCTTGGAGTCATCTTCCATGGTCTCTTGGACTCCACGTGATGGTTCGAATTCCACATTATAACCTTAACATATTATGTATCCAACATTCGCCCCTTAATCAAAAGGGGTGTGTGTTCTTTCAAGAAAAGAGATTATGATAGTTGTCAATCGTTCAATGTACTCTCTAAGTCTAGTGGTTTAAGGAACACCATAATCCAAATTGGTAGCATAAGTTGAATTCTTCTACTTAATCATGGTTGAAGGTGGACCACTAACTCTACAACTCAACTCTAACACTCAATAATTCTTAAAATATTTCTAAAATTGGCTAGAAGTTGATGGCTTCTATTGATTAGAAGTGCTCACAAATGGCGATTTGAAGATGACAAAAAAATATTGGTGCTTGGCTCTAGGGCTCAATAATTCGTACAAAATTTCATAATTTAGTTGGAAGTTGATGTCTTCTACTAATTAGAATTGCTCCCAAATAATGATTTGAAGATGACTGCAAACTATTGAAACTTGCATCTAAGGCTCAGTAGTTCCTAGAACATTTCCTAATTTAGCTACAATTTGTTGGTTTATGCTAACTATAAGTGCTCATGAATGGCAATTTAAAGATGATCACAAACTTATGTCAAATTGAAGATGATTGTAAATTAGACCATGCACATGTCGTTGACTCAGGATGCAACTCTGACTTTGGTCAAGCTTGAGGCTCTGGTGTTCTTGATGTGACTTAATCTCACTTGTACATGCTTCATTCATTAGGATTCAAAACTAGAAGACTAATCATCAATCACTAGTACTAATTTTCTTTTATCATATACAAAGTGACAGGATGGAAGTATTTCCATAATGCTCATAAGGATAAAGATAAGAAAATATGATCCTCCATATGGTCAACTTGATGAGGGTGTTAGCCTCTATGGAAAATGCATATGTTTACACTGTGTTGACGGTGTTGGGAGTGACAAAAAAGGGGATCTACTCAGTATGAAGTCCCAACTAGACTTGACATTGTTTAATGTAGGATTCACATCTAGTACGATGGCCCGGTTGTTATTAACTTAAAGATTTTACTTAGCTCTTGTTGTTCAGCACATGAGAGTGTTATGCCTGTAACTTCAAGAAAGCGAGGTAAGTATCCTTGGCAAGTGTTTAATGTAACTCTGTGTCCGTGTTCTCTTACTATCAAAAGGGGGATTTAAAGTGAGCCTCTTGATGGGAGGGAATAGTCCCAACCCAAGAAGACACACACGCGAACAACAACAAGGGCTTGTCCAATATCTAGCAGAATAGTCCATAGCAGATGCGGCAGTTGTGAAAACCAAATTTCAAGGGAGAACACATACATTTTCCAATAGAATAGTCCACACGGGGGTGACGGTCATTAAAACTGAGAAACATAAATATGGTCTATCTAATGTCCAGCAAGGTATTCCACACAGATGAGACAACATTGATAAACAATACAACACATCTTCAACAATATGAGTACTAAAATAGCCTAAGTAGTTCAACTATCTTAGTACAGGTTAAGCAAGCATGCATTACAAACATTTAAAGAATAGTCTTACAAACAGATGCAAAACATGCGTGAAAATGTGTTGGCCTGAGATAGGCTTCTAAACTAAGAAAAATATACGAGACACATCCGTACACCATACATCACTGACCCCAGCAGTGGGACATTGGAGCCACTCCTCTCTCCTCTAAGAACAAACTATAGACTCTCAAGACTATGTGGGAGGAGCCAAGGTGAAAAGTCCTTTGCTCATACAATGAGGGGGTATAACTAGCCAAGGGGCTATAATTGATCCTTATGACTCTTTGACTTCCCTCATGACTATTTGACTTCCTATGACTTTTCGACTTTACATGACTCTTCAACTTCATATGTGGGTCTCTAGGACTTCCACTTTACATTACAATGAATACAAAAAGTATGGCCCATAGTAGTGATGTGGCCAAGACAACTCATGACACAACTCGACATGACACTGCTGACATGTGCTAGTTGACTGTGATGTTCATGTCGAGCTCTTGTGTTGCTGAGTGATGATACGCTCTCGATGTAACATGTCTTCAACTCCACATCGCAAAGTGCACAGGGTCTTGGATGGTCTTGTTACATTGCTCAACAATTGGGGAATATTTTCTTTTCTACGTGCATAATCATCTAGTGGTTATCATAAATAGAACACTTACTAATAGAATGAGTGTATAGAGACCCTCTAAAAAATCCTCTCAAATGAAATGGACATGAGAAATGGTTAAAATTGGATAGCATATGTTATAAAACCTTAGGCGTGAAATGTTGCATGAATAGATATAGATACAAAGAAATGACCCAGGGAATGTCAAACCAAGTGCAAAGAATAACAAAAGTTAAAAATAGCAGGTGTCTTTGAGTAGCAGGAATTATGGGCTTCAATGAACACCATGCTCTAATACCATTGTTGGGATGCAAACCAAAGATCAAAGAATAAGCATGAATTTATTTTTCATTGATAAGATACACATATTGATACAATGTTCATGACCATTGGATTCAACTTCCAAGGTCTCTTGGACTCCCCATGATGGTTCATATTCCACACTATAACGCTAATGGATTAACTGTCCAACAATTTTGCATATCACATTGAACCTTGACTTGAGATCATCCAATGGTCTCTTTACGTCAACTATCTATGTTAGCTTTCACACCTTAATGAAGAATTATTTGTAACTACCTAAACTAAAATAACTTCCTTTGTTATCTATAAATATATATGATTATAGACATCAAGAGGATATGTTAAATGAATTTGACACACATTTCATTCACTTTGGAATTAAATAATGGATCTAGAATTTCAAAATAACAAAAAAAATCAATTCTATTGGTGCTCTTGTAGTACATTTTTTCCAATTTCATGAATCCCTAGACCATGAAAAATCATTATAATTATATGAATCCCTCAAGGTTTTGTAGTAGTCACAAAGGGAAATGTATGTGGTATGTTATATCTTATGAGTGTTTATGGAACAATTCTTGTGAAAAGAGTATACTTATCTTTTTCTTTTTTCATTTTACATATATGGACATTATTTATCATTTTTGTTTATTTATTTATTTATGGACATGGATCTCAATATGGATTTGGTTATTTCAAAATAACCAAAAAACCTTAATTATGTTGGTGTCCTTGTAATAAAAATTTTCCAATTTTAATTAAAAATAATATTAAATTACATGAATCCCTAGACTATGAAGTGTCAGACTCCATATTAATTGAAATACCTTTCAATATCTCATCATACATCTTTAAATTATTTTCAATCACTCATTGGAGGTCCAAGTGTATAGAGAGCTAAAATGATTGTAATAATGCTAAGAGCAATAGTGTAATTACTTGTAAGTGTCCCTTCGTAATTACTTGTATCAAGTTGTTTGATATTATCCCCTGAATACATGTTAACTATATTTCCTCTCTATTTGAAAAAAATACCATGAAAAGTCCTTAAAATTTATAGTCACCCTGCCTAATGATTTTATCCATTAGAACTCCCTAAGACCACATTAGCACCACCCATTTGAATCATTTGGATTATGCTTGTTAAGGTCTTCCAATTTATCATAATAAGCTTAATATTATGGCAGTTACTTCCACAATTTATAATAACTCGATTTACAATCATTACTTACTTAGCATCTTTAAGGCCTCCACTCCTCCAGGAAAACGGGAGAAGCACTCTTTGGGACACCTTGCTCACTCGTTCGAGAAAATAGGAGAAGCACAGGAGTAAATGAAATTATATCATTTTAAGATTTTTGAAGTGGAAATTAAGAGATGAAAGACTTGGATAACGGTAATTTACAGACAACAACTGGATGGCCTAAACTCCTGCTTCAACAAAAGAAACATATATCACATCTTGGGAACACCTCCATGTCTTACATCTACATACAAATGATGGACTAGACAACAAGCCCACAAAACATGCCTTTAAGCAAATGACCCTTCAAGTCAAGCATGTAGAAAAAGACCATTAGGACTCTTTTTCAAAAGATGAAACACTTCATCATTATCTCCATTTGGAGACCAAGTTAACTTCTCCCAAGTCAACATTACATGCATGTCACAGTAATCAACCCTACAAGTTAATTACGCATACATGTTTAAATACAAGGAGAATCATCAACATCCCTGGGTTCATGCATATCAAGCTCATGTTGTTGGGTTGTGTTATATTCTTTCCGCATAGTTAACAGGGGGTTTGAAGGGCACCTGTAACCCCACTTTATGGGGTCTGGGGTAGTGGCCCGAAAATTTTTGGTTTTGGACGCTATGTTAGGTTGGGCATACCCACCTATGGTTTTGTGCATGAATTTTGCACATGTTTTTTGGATGCGATGGTTTTCGGTCCATGGTATTGGACGTGATGGTTTTCGGTCCATGGTATTGGATGCT
>APFE030933349.1:33996-54720 GCA_000404065.3 Pinus taeda
TTTTAATAATATGAATATATTACTATTTTTTTTCTGAATAAATCGTAAAGAAATTTAAATGCTTAGAAACATTGCCGTATTGAATGGAAAATAGAAAAACAGAGCCTCAAGAAAGTGGATGTATTGACTCGAAGTCTTGGTTGGCGGTGATTTTGATGTATAACAAAAGCAAAGTCCTAATGAAGTCATCAAAAACTAGAATTTAAGAAAGACTCTGAAATTAGAGTCTTGTTGTGTTACAAGTCATGAAAGTGGGTACAATGTTGGAATTTGGATTTTTTTTAATGTGTTATATAATTTTATTTTCGATGTCTTGGTTCTTTATGTTTATGTCAAGAAATATTATGTTTAAAGTTTTTCTCTTCAAGAATGATGTTTTTATAATAAATTAATTCTTTCTCAATAAAAGTTTTAATAAAGAAATTATTTTTCAATATTGTAATTATGTTAAAAATTTTCACATATTTATCATAAGTAAAAAAACAAAATGACCATGACATGCAAATGACTTATTAAATCTTGAATTTTGGTTTGAAATTTTATGGAACACTAATAATAAAATGTTAGGAACTTGAAATCAAATGTCTTTGACCTAGACATGCCATAGCATTTATATATATGAGATATGGCTAAGGAGATCTTATGAGACATATAAGATGACCAACATAGTAAAACTATTGAATATTATCACTAAAAACTCAAAGATAGACTCATTAATATGGTTTATGTTGTGATTTACATAATCTAATAAACATTATTGTATTTAAAAATAAAAATATACATTTCACTGTATATATTTTAGCATTGCTTTAGATCATAGGATATACACTAATATTAACAAGATTGAATGTGTAGTATCTGAACCTTTTAAAATTAAAAGACTAAACTTATAACAAATGGACATTGTGGATCTCATAACATCATGTTATAGGATTATGTTATGATAATGTCACAAAAATTTATATCTCTATACACATGATATAAATAGTCTCATAACATTAACTCACACCAAAAACTTGTCAATTCCATGATAGAAACACATTACTCACACCAAAAATTCATCAATTCCAAGCTAGAAACACATTACTTGCACCAAATATTTGTAAATTCCAAGCTAGACAAAGAGACTTATTATATTAATGATTTATCTCCCTAAAAGGAATAGGTCCAAAACTAACCATTTTTTTTTACAATTCTAAAACAAAAAGTCTCTTATACATACTTTACACCCAAAACATGCTAATTCCAAGCTAGAAGAAGAGATTTATTGCGTTGATATTTTTTCTCCCTAGATGGAATAAGTCCAGAAATAACAATATTATAAACAATTCTAAAACAAAATAGTCTTTAACACATAACTCACACCAAAAACTTGTTAATTCCAAGCTAAAATCACATTTCTCACACCAAAAACTTGTCAACCCCAAGTTAGAAACAAAGTACACATTACTCACACCAAAAACTTGTTAATTTCAAGCTAGAAGAAGAGACTTATTACATTGATATTTTGTCTCACTAGATGGAATAGGTTCAGAAATAACAATTATTATGAACAAATCTAAAACAAAAATAGTCTCTAACACATAACTCACACCACAATCTTCTCAATTACATGACAGTGACACATTACTCACACCAAAAATGGTTCAATTCTAAGCTAGAAGAACAAATTTCTTGCATTGATATTTTGCGTATCTAGAACGAATAAGTCCATATTTTCACTCAAAATTTTAGGTAGCAAAATTATTGAAGGTTCTCTCTTTCCTTGTTAAGGAGAAGACCTTCAATAATATATGTGTGAGAGACATGAAGGTTATCCCTTTCCTTATTGAGCATCATGCCTTCAATGATACTTATATGTGTGAAGGAAGGTTATCCCTGTCCTTCCTGAGAAAGAGGACTTAAATGACATACATGTGTGTTTGCGACTATGTTTAAATCGTGTCTCTAATGACATGAATTTTCAAAACTAAGAATACAACTCTTCAGGGATACCTAATTTCCTATAAAAAACAACTAGGCATGGATGCCTCTATGAACAATAGATTTCATCTTCACCATTTTCAACCCACATAGCATAAGTTGAAACAATGAATGAGCAACAACTGGAGTTGAAGCTCCTACCATCAATATGCACATAAAAATTAAGATCAAAATAGTCATAAACGTACAAACAAAGAAGACTATTAAAACCAAAAATGCATATGAAACTACAACAAAATGAAATACCACACACCTACTTCCTCAAATTCCAAAGCCAAGCCATGAAAGACTGCAAAAATATCTTGAAGCTCACTCAAATGAATTAGGACTACTTGGAATACACAACAAGATTGGAGCCATACACAATAACAAACACAGACTCCTAATTGTTGGCCATGGCCACTAAAGCTACAACTAAGCAAGCCAAGCTAAGTATATGGAGAGAAACATTAGAAATATCAAATCGTATCTACATCTTATAGACGGTTGGCTTCCTTTGATAATCCCCATCAAGAATTGTAGAGTTAATTTCCATTATGAATTCTAGAGTGGGAAACTAGAGGCCCACTCGTTGTACTCAAATCCATCCCAAGCCCCATGCCCATTTTTCCATCCTCAATCTAAATTTGTACCTATCTTTCCATAGACATCCCATTGTTGTTGATCATCCTTCCTCCTCAGACCAAAATACTCAACAGAAAATCCAAACCAAGCCAAACAAAACGACAAAGGCTAGTAACATAACTTTTTTCACATTGACTTTTTATGCATGTTGTAAAGGGTGACATTGCAAGAATATGGAGTGCACTTGATGAACATCAGAGAGATACTTTAATAATTTCTGCATCAAATAACTGGGAGTCTTCTTTGACAATATTATGACATCACATGTTCGTAGTTCTTTGGAACAAGTTGTTAGTCCTTCTAAGCCTTTTATTTTCTTTATTTTCTCATATCTTAACATTGGTACAAAAAGGGAATGATCCACTATTGAAATTTGGACTCGTAAAATAATTGTACCAAAAACAACTAAATTTCCCATACATGTGATTGCTATATTTGGAAAATTAACAAAACTTGTAAAAGCTTCATCCAACTGCCCAAATGCAAGACCCCACAGCCATTTGAACCAACACAATAATATTACAAGGAGAAAGTGCATAACATATTGTCTTTCCCACCCATAATTTTCCCTTCATTGTATTCGAGAGGGTAAGGGAATTGAACCTATATCTAGGGCATCATCCAAATGGCATTAATAAAGTGGGAGAGGTGTACCGAAGTCAGTTTAGTTTTTCACCTCCACTTGTACTCCTCCATGGCTTTATTTTCCCACCTATTCTCCACAGACCATGATTTTATACATATTTTTATTTATCAGGATATGGGTGAATGTTTTTAACACCTCGTTTTCTATGAGACCCAATAAAATGACATTTTTTCTTGTAGCAAAAGTCACCATCAAATTGAGCTAAAGATCCCTCTTTTAGAAACACAAAAAACAAATATAAAACCAAATCCTCCATTAACAAAATCGAAAGGCTTTTTCTATTTACAAGTTACCCTAGCCTATCACTATTTGTGGTGCCATATCTCAATTCCATGACGCATGTGATTATTATTTATGGCACATAGTTGTAGGCCAAGTGTGTCCTTGCTCTTAGATTTGTTGGGGAAGCTTCTAGCAAATATCCTCTATAAGATTTTAATTATGCAGAACCATTATGTCGGGGTGTTAGCAATAATCTAACCACTATTAGTGATAAACCTCTTACCAATTTCAAGGTCTTTGAATTCAATTTATTTACATTATCAGTGCAAGTGCCATAGGGTATTAATCACGTTTTAAGAAAATAATTGACCATCAAACATACATTTTTCCAAATTCAAGAGACATCATAAGATATATTCATGCAAAATATTGACAGACAACTTTGCGCAACTTTTGGGTTGATGGTAGAGCATGCCATAAGGGCAAGTGACAGACATCTTTGCACAATGTTTAGGTTGATTGCAAAGCAGGCCAATAGGGAAACCTGCTTGATAGATTTGCGCAATTTCCCGGGACAATGTAGTGACAGGAAGTAGAGGCCTGTCCTACATGTCTGTGCAGTTTTTGTAGGCAGTGCAAGGCATTCAATATGGACAAGTTCTACACAATTTTGGAGATCAATACAACCCTCAGTCACAGCTCAAGTCAATTTTTCCAAATGACCAGTGGGAGGCTTGATGGGAGATCTTGCAAGAAGTGCAGACTGGATCGGGTTCTGGGACAACTTATGGACAGTTCTAGGAGTCATTCAGCTAGATCATCTCCATAATTTTACAGTGCATGCTGCCTGGAGGACAGCCTCAAGCTCTGCGTAGTTTTGGGCAGCAGTGCAATGTCACTGAGATCAAGTCAGTTGACAAAGGTTTGTCTAGTCGACAGATTTTCAGGGAAATGACTAAGTGTGAAAGAAAGTGTACTTGTGCATACATGACAATGTGATCACACACTTAGCACGACTTGACAACAAGAGACCTCCAACCAATAATACAAACATGTGCTCAATGAGACTAACTCAAAGGTTAAGAAAGACAAGTGCTATAGTTGATATATGTCTTCAAACAACCGTGACAACACTTGTGCAATGGTGTTTACAACCTTGTGTGTGAGTGTGACCGATGTCGACAGAGCGAAAACAACTCATTCACACAAAGAAAAACCTTCAAAGTTCTAGAACAAACTAACAAGCATGACACAACAATCAACATGCCAAAAGACAAGCGATGATTGATCAAGAAAAAAAGGGCGTAAAGACTCGATAAGAGCTCATGGAATGAGCTAGAGTGTTTGCGACCATAAAGGGGAAAGGCCAAGGAAGGCTCCAAAATTTGGATGCAAACCAAAATTTTGGAGGGTGTTGCAACCACTACAATAGGCTGCAATTGAACTACTGAAATTATATATATATATATATATATATATATATATATATATATATATATATATATTATATATATATATCATGTGATGCTTAGAGTTTATTGATGTTTCAAATTTTTTTCTCTTCCTATGGAATTTGTTTACTTATGGCTCCACATTCCCCTAAGAAGGACT
Organism: Pinus taeda; assembly: GCA_000404065.3. NCBI lineage: Eukaryota > Viridiplantae > Streptophyta > Pinopsida > Pinales > Pinaceae > Pinus > Pinus taeda. Next base: position 39,083 of record APFE030933349.1, read on the forward strand.
TCCATGATCTTCTCAATGATTGCAAAGTAATAAGTTTTGGAATCATTATCAATTACCCAATGACCTCCAACAATATCCAATTTCTCCATCGTCCTTCCAATTATGATTTTTCTTCCTAAATAAACTTCTAGCAAGCATCCTTGAGTAGAGCATGAACAACTAAATCACGAATATGTTAAATATTTTCAAAGTAACACTTTTATTATAAATCCAACTGCTATTATTACAAGAATGTTCCATCACAACAATTGGGACCACAATAACTCTAGTTGTGACAATGGAACTAGTGTCCCTTCCATGCCACTTGCATTCCATAACGAGATGGAGAAGATGTCTAGTACATAGCTACATTTTTCTAATCATTTGAGATAAGAGTTCAATGTCTTGACAGTGGATGTGGGCTAAGATTGAGACATTTCTATATGCTTAGAATCACAAATTCTTATCAAATTAAACAAATATGTGGCTCAATAATTTCAATTTCGAATATGTGGCATAAAACATATAGTCTGAGGGTTTTGAATATAGATAGGTCTGTGATTTATTAAAATGGAATGGATATTTGAGTGTGGGGAAGTATGGGAAACACGTATAGAGTCATGGTAGCAATGACACATGTGTCAATGAAATATGGTCATAGATATATTCTATCATATTCTATCATCTTGTTACGTTGCTCAATAGTTGGGGAATATTTTCTTTCGTGTGTGCACAATCATCTAGTGGTTACCATAAATATAACACTTACTGATAGAATGAGTGTGTAGAGACCCTCTCTCAAAACTCCTCTCAAATGAAATGGACATGAGAAATGGTTAAAATTGGACAGCATAGGTTATAAATCCTTAGGGGTGAAATGTTGCATGAACAGATATAGAGACAAAGAAATGAACCGGGGAATGTCAAACCAAGTGTAAAGAATGACAAAAGTTAAAAATAGCAGAAGGTGTTTTTGAGTAGCAGGAATTATGGGATTGAATGAACACCATGCTCTAATACCATGTTGGGATGCAAACCAAAGATCAAAGAATAAGCATGAATTTGTTTTTCATTGATAATATACACATATTGATACAATGTTCATGACCACTGGATTCAACTTCCAAGGTCTCTTGGACTCCCCATGATGGTTCACATTCCACATATAACCATAATGGATTAGGTGTCCAATAATTTTTCATATCATAATGAATCTTGACTTGAGATCATCCAGTGGGCTCTTTACATCAACTATCTATGTTAGATTTCACACCTTTGTTAAGAATTATTTATAACTATCTAAACTAAAATAACTTCCTTTATTATCTATAAATACATTGTAGAAATTCTGACTTTAGATTAACCTGATAATGCAATATAACTAAAGAAAAATACTTTAATCTACTTCTACAATCATTTTTGTTGAAGCTTAAAAGATTTGAGCAAGATCAAGTTGAACACATATAACCAAAAGAAGAATCAATGCACATGAAACACAGAAGAATACTCAGAGGAAAGCTTCAACTACAAACCCCACAATCTATATTATCATACAAGTGGAAATATATCAGGATTACACAAAGCCTTAGCTCTCACAGCTAGCCAGCTCTCTGTACAATCCCTCACAGATGCTCACAACCAAACTAGATTGCTCATAAGCCTTCTTCTCTACCCTCCAAGCTCCTATTTCCTTGCACAGTTTCTCCTGGGTGATCCTACTGTTACCAAGTGTAATACTGATTACTCACACTTATCTCACACCTTGTAAAACTGCACAATACTCAAGGAATGAATTCCTTCTACATGCATGAGTTTTGTTTATATGAAAACTCATGCAACTGATAGTACATTGTCCCTATCTCTAATCTCAACTGGGTCTTTCTCATAATAGACATGCATGAGTTACTAATGAGAGAATCTTCAATTATCTAGAGTACACTAGTTGGATGCATGCATGCATTAACTGACTGAATTCACAATTGGTTCCTCAAACAGTTTGGAACTAATTTAATTGGACTTAACTCAGTAAACTGAGCTAACTAATTACAACTCAAATATAACTCAATACTATCTCCTTAATTAAGGGATAATTGTTTCATGACTTCAGAAATACTTCTAGCTTGAATTTATCCAACTAATTAACTCAAGATGAATTAATTAATTATTTTCCAAGCAGCTGGTGAGACTAAATTCGAATTTTATCCTCAATTTTGATTCAAGGACAAATTAAAATTTGAATATTCTTGTTGCCACATTTCAACACCCCCTCTCAAGAAGAAAGGGATTATCTGCCACCCTGATCCTATCTCTATGGAATTCGAATTTACACTTTGACAATGCCTTTGTCAAAATGTCAGCATCTTGCTCCTCTGTCGAAATATATTGCAAAAACATGATCCTCTTCGCTACAAAGCCTCTAAAATGATGATATTGGATGTCGATGTTCTTGGACCTATCATGAAACACTAGATTCTCAGAGAGTTTGATACAACTATGATTATCACAATAGATCACAGTTGGATCCATCCTCTGATAAAACAAACCAACTAGAATTCTCCGCAGCGAGATGGCCTCACAAGCTATTTGACTTGCAGCCATGTATTCAGCCTCTGCTGAGCTAAGTGAAACCGACCTTTGTTTTCTATTGTACCAAGAAACCGTAGCTAACCCAAGGTTGAAAATCCCTCTTGATGTGCTCTTCCAATCTGATGGACTCCCTGCCCAATCTGCATCAGTGAAGCCCTATAGCTTCACTCCCTTTGTTCGTCTGTACAATAATCCATATTGAGATGTGCCTCTGAGGTATCTCAATACATACTTTTCCGCCTTCCAAAACATCTTGGTAGGATGAACCATTGCTTGACTCAGCTGGTTCACCGCATAGCACAAATCTGTTCGTATTTTCACTAAGTACATCAGTGAACCCACAAGCTGCCTATACACAGTAGCCTCTACTACTTATCCTGAAGTAGCATCCTCCTTCCTCCAATTACCTGCTAGAGGAGTCTACATGGGCTTGCACTTATCCATGTGGAATATCTTGAGTATCTCGTTGGCATACTTGCCCTAAGACACAAACAACTCCCCATCCTTCTACCATACTTCCATGTCAAGGAAGTAATGCATGAGACCCATGTCTTTCATCTCAAATTATCTTGCAAGATCCTCCTTGCAAGACTTGATCAACTGATCATCACCTATCAATATGAGATCATAAACATAAAGTACAATGATCAACTTCTTACCTTTCACCATGATGTGGTACAGGTTCACATCCGCTTCACTCTTTGTGAAGCCCAACCTAGTGAAGTAGTTGTATATCCTGGTGTACCAAGCATCAGGTGCTTGCTTCAGCCCATACAAAGCTCTCTTGAGTCAGCACACATGCGAATCATGAGCAAAGGTCTCAAAACCTTATGGTTGATCTATGTACACCTCTTCCTCAATCTTTCCATTGAGGAATGCAGTCTTCACATCCATCTTATGGATCTTCCAACCCATCTATGCTGATAGTGCCAACATCGATCTCATAGATGAGTACCTTGCTACAGAGCAAAAGTATCATCATAGTCAATCCCCTTGACCTGTGAGAAACAACGGGAAACAAATCTTGCCTTATGCTTCTCCACACTACCATCAGCAGCTTGCTTTACCTTGTAAAGCCAATAGGAATTCACAACTGACTTGTTCTCCGGTCTTGGAATCACATCCCAAACACTGTTGTGAACTATGGAGTCATATTCCTCCACCATAGCATCAACCCAAATTAGTTGCTACACTGCTTCCTTAAAGGCACTTCATAGATTTCAACATTTTCAAAAATGCCATGGCACTTCATAGATTTCTAAAAATTTCCTAACACATCTAAAATTCTATGATTTGAAACATTTCCACTTGTTTTTTTCAAAAACTTGAACTAAATTATCACCTACTTAATCCGGGTGCCTTATTTGGACCGCGCAATGAGCGGTTGTGGACCAAATAATATTTCTGAAGCTTTGTGAGATGATGGGTATAAGTTCGGAAAAGTTAGAAAAGACTCCACATTAACAAAGACTTTGAAAAACAAACATCGCCGTATTGAATGGGAGATACAGTAGTGAAGCGGACGCATTTACTTGACTACTGTGTGGGCCAACTTTGCTTATGCTTATCTGAGGTCAATAATATATTTGTTTTCATAAAATAAATTATTTATTTTATATATTTATTTTAATAATTGAATATATTTACTATTTTTTTCTGAATAATCGTAAAGAAATTTAAATAGAAAAGAGCCTTAAGAAAGTGGATGTATTGACTCGAAGTCTTGGTTTGCGGTGATTTTGATGTATAACAAACGCAAAGTCCTAATGAAGTCATCAAGAACTAGAATTTAAGAAATACTCCAAAATTAGAGTCTTGCTGTGTAGGAGTTGTGGGTACAAGGTTGGAATATCAAGGTTGGAATTTGGATTTTTTTTATTTGTCATATAATTTTATTTTGGATGTTTTGGGTTTTTATGTTTATGTCAAGAAACATTATGTTTAAAGTTTTTCTCTTGGAGAATGATGTTTTCATAATAAATTAACTCTTCACCAATAAAAGTTTGAATAAATAAATTACCGTTCAATACTGTAATTATGTTAAAAGTTTTCACATATTTATCATAAGTAAAAAAACAAAATGACCATGACATGCAAATGACTTATTAAATCTTGAATTTTGGTTTGAAATTTATGGAACAATGACAATAAAATTTTAGGAACCTGAAATCAAATGTCCTTGACCTAGACATGCCATAGCATTTGTATATATGAGATATAGCTAAGGAGATCTTATGAGACATATAAGATGACCAACATAGTAAAACTATTGAATATTATCAATAAAAACTCAAAAATAGACTCATTAATATGGTTTATGTTGTGATTTACATAATCTAATAAATATTATTGTATTTAAAAATAAAAATATACATTTCACTGTATATATTTTAGCATTGCTTTGGATCATAAGATATACACTAATATTAACAAGATTAAATGCATAGCATTGCTTTGGATCATAAGATATACACTAATATTAACAAGATTAAATGCATAGTATCTGAACGTTTAAAAACTAAAAGACTAAACTTATAACAAATGGACATTGTGGATCTCATAACATCATGTTATAGGATATGTTATAAGATTATGTTATGATAATATCACAAATATTTATATCTCTATACACATGATATAAATAATCTCATAACACTAACTTACGCCAAAAACTTGTCAATTCCATGATAGAAACACATTACTCACACGAAAAATTCATCAATTCCAAGCTAGAAACACATTACTCGCACCAAATATTTGTAAATTCCAAGCTAGACAAAGAGACTTATTACATTGATGATTTTCTATCCTTGAAAGGAATAAGTCCAAAACTAACCATTGTTTTTAACAATTCTAAAACATAAAGTCTCTTATACATAATTCACACCCCGAACTTGTTAATTCCAAGCTAGAATAAGAGACTTATTGTGTTGATATTTTTCCTCCCTAGATGGAATAAGTCCAGAAATAACAATATTATAAACAATTCTAAAACAAAATAGTCTCTAACACATAACTCACACCAAAAACTTGTTAATTCCAAGCTAAAAACACATTACTCACACCAAAAACTTGTCAACCCCAAGTTAGAAACAAATTACTCATTACTCATGCCAAAAACTTGTTAATTTCAAGCTAGAAGAAGAGACTTATTACATTGATATTTTTTCTCACTAGATGGAATAAGTTAAGAAATAACAATTATTATGAACAAATCTAAAACAAAAATAGTCTCTAACACATAACTCACACCACAATCTTCTCAATTACATGATAGAAACACATTATTTACACCAAAAACATGTCAATTCTAAGCTAGAAGAACAAATTTCTTGCATTGATATTTTTCCTATCTAGAACGAATAAGTCCATCTTTTCACTCAAAATTTTAGGTAGAAAAATTACTGAAGGTTCTCTCTTTCCTTGTTAAGGAGAAGGCCTTCAATAATATACATGTGAGAGACATGAAGGTTATCCCTTTCCTTCCTAAGCAGAATACCTTAAATGATACTTATATGTGTGAAGGAAGGTTATCCATGTACTTCCTGAGAAAGAGGACTTCAATGACATACATGTGTGTTTGCGCCTATGTTTAAACCGTGACTCTGATGACATGAATTTTCAAAACTAAGAACACAACACTTGAGGGATACTTGATTTCCTGTAAACAACAACCATGCATGGTTTCCTACGATGAATATTAGATTTCCTCTTCACCATTTTCAACCCACGTAACATAAGTTGAAGCAATGAATGAGAAACAACTGGAGTTGAAGCTCCCACCAACAATATGCACATAAAAATTAAGATCAAAACAGTCATAAATATACAAACAATGAAAATATTAAAACAAAAAAAAATGCTTTCCATGTTACTAAATATGCATACGACACTACAACAAAACGAAATACCACACACACACTTCCTTAAATTCTGAAGCCAAGCCATGAAAGACTGCAAAAATATTTTGAAGCCCACTCAAATGAATTAGGACCACTTGAAATACATAGCAAGATTGAAGCCAAACATAGTAACAAACCCAGACTCCTAATTGTTGTTCATGGCCACTAAAGCTACAACTAACCATGCCAAGCTAAGTATATGGAGAGAAACATTAGAAATATCAAACTGTATCTACATTTTATACACAGTTGGCTTCCTTTGATAACCCCCATCAAGAATTATAGAGCTAATCTCCATTATGAATTCTAGAGTGGGAAACTAGAGGCCCACCCATTGTACTCAAATCCATCCCAAGCCCCATGCCCATTTTTCCATCCTCAATCTAAATTTGTACCTATCTTTCCACGGACATCCCATTGTTGTTTCTCATCCTTCCTCCTCACACCAAAATACTCAACAGAAAATCCAAACCGAGACAAACAAAACGACAGAGGCTAGTAACATAACTTTCTTCCCACTGACTTTTTCTATATATTGTAAAGGGCGACATTGCAAAAATATGGAGTGCACTTGATGAACATCAGAGAGATTCTTTAATAAATTCTACATCAAATAACTGGGAGTATGCTTTGACAATATTATGACATCACATGTCTGTAGTTCTTTGGAACAAGTTGTCAGTTCTTCTAAGCCTTTTATTTTCTTCAATTTCACATATCTTAACATTGGTGCAAAAAGGGAATGATCCACTATTGAAATTCAGACTCATAAAATAATTGTACTAAAAGAAGCTAAATTTCCCATACATGTGATTGCTATATTTGGAAAATTAACAAAACTTGTAACAGCTTCATCCAATTGCTCAAATGCAAGACCACGCAGCCATTCAAACCAACACAATAATATTACAAGGAACAAGTGCATAACATATCATCTTTCCCACCCATAATTTTCCCTTCATTATATTCAAGAGGGTAAGGGAATTGAACCTATATCTAGGGCATCATCCAAATGGTATTAATAAAGTGGGAGAGGTGTACCAAAGTCAGTTTATTTTTTCACCTCCACTTGTACTCCTCCATGTCTTTATTTTTCCACCTATTATCCACAGACCACGATTTTATACACATGTTTATTTATCAAGAGATGGGTGAAAGTTTTTAACACCTCGTTTTCTCTGAGACCTAATAAAATGACATTTTTTTTGTAGCAAAAGTTACCCTCGAATTGAGGTAAATATCCCTCTTTCAGAAACACAAAAAACAAATATAAAAACCAAATCCTCCATTAACAAAAATGAAAGGCTTTTTCTATTTAGAAGTTACCCTAGCCTACAGCTATTGGTGGTGCCATCTCTCAATTCCATGATGCATGTGATTATTATTTAATTACGGCACATAGTTGCAGGCCAAGTGTGTCCCTGCTCTTAGATTTGTTGGGGAAGCTTCTAGCAAATATCCTCCATAAGATTTTAATTGTACAAAATCATAATGTGAGACTGCCAACAATAATCTAACCACTATTAGTGATAAACCTCTTGCCAATTTCAAGGTCTTCGAATTCAATTTATTTACATTATTTGTGTAAGTGCTATAGGGAATTAATAACATTTTAGGAAAATAATTGACCATCAAACATACATTTTGCAAAATTCAAGAGACATCATAAGATACGTTCATGCAAAATATTTAAAGGTATTTAATGGCGAAAATATCCTATGGCGACCATTTTTCCCTTCAAATTCCAACCCTGGTGAGCACATTGACTCCATGTCTTCTTTGGCACGAATAATATTTGAAGTGTATGAATGCATATCACTAATATAGAAATGTGGTAGAAGTCAAAAAGTATTCAGGCATGTGGCCACACCCATGCTTCGAATTTCAAATTTATTTTTTCCTTTCAAGTTAATATTTAATGACATTTATTTGTTTTCCATGCTTATCACTTTATATTTTGTACAATTTTAAAAGTGTCAAAATCTTTTATATCTTTATATAAAAGTTTTGTTATCCTACTTTTTTAATTATACTTAATTATAAAAAAAATTAAAATAAAAATCTATTCAAAAAATATTCCTAAATGACTTCCTTAGGTTCTTAAGGACTTAATTTGTGATATAATCAATTTTTTAAGATGTTTTAAAAATTTACTTGTGTCTGAACAAAAACTGGGACAGGTAAAGTATAAAATGGAATCCATTTGAATACGTAGATGATATATCTATGCTTGAAGTTATTATCCCATTATTCTTTAATGGAATCCATCTGAATACGTAGATGATATATCTATTCTTGAAATTATTATCCCATTATTCTTTAATGATAAATTCGTTCTCATGCTAGAATAAGAAACCATAAAGTATTATCCAAAACAAAATTTTGAAAATTGTTGCAAATCAAATATTTTAAGAAATCTTCCTACTAATTTACCGTTTCTACCTAAGATCTTTAATGACTTTTTTTTAATAGGATTTCTAGTAGTGTGAATCTTTATGACAACTCTGATTCACCTTAAAAACAACAATATGGTAATTTGTGCATACTGAATAATCTTTTGTAAAGTTTCTCACACATCTCGCACTGGATAAGGTTTAACTCATTAATAAGTCACAAGAAGTACACAAAAATCAAATAAATATTTTAATGATCATTGAACTCCACTTAGAACAACCCACCCAACAATCAATGGATATTTGTAATGCACACTACGTATTTTTGTATTTAAGATAACGTATTAATCTAAGAAGAATTTACTTACAATGATGGTAGTCAATTAGCAGAGATGAAATTTGGTTCAATGCCATCTTTTCAAAGTTTCAGGCCTCCAGTAAGACTAACGTTGCATTGAAGGGGTTATGATCTCACATTTATTTTCAGATATGGTGAGAATATTGTTTGATAATGGATTATCTCACTCCATGTAAAATAAATGTTAGTTTTGACTTATTATCATCAAAATTGATTAGAACAAGGAGAGGGAAATTTAATTTATATATATATAATATATATATTATATATATATATATATATTTATATTTATTTATTTATGGAGATTAAAATCTTGGTGTGATCTGAATATTTTTTTGAATAAGGGAAGTAAGTTTCAGAGTGAAAAATGGTGGCGCACTGCCACTATAAGAACTAGGTGAATGCATAAAGATAGGTTACACTTTTGTGGGCCAAATGTTGCAATGAATTTCAAGTTTTTCTTTTTAACAATTTCATTCCCTCAAAATTCATATAAACATCATGAATTTTGATTTAGAGTAAAAAGAAAATATGTGGATAATTATTTTGTTGCCCTAATCATATTTTTTGCAAAAAAAATTAGTGTTGTCTAATCTCTCAATTTTCCATTAAATGTAATATTTGTCCTTTCAAATTTTTGCACATCTTAAGAGGTATATGTGTGCTCACATAACATAACTTAGTCTAAAATGTATACTTTTAGGAACATATTATATATATATAATATTATTATATATATATATATATATTTATATATATATATATATATTAGGCATGATCTACACAAAGAGACTAGTTTTCATATTTAAAATAATTTTTATGCAAAATTATTTTTTTCATTATTTTTTAATGTTGAGTAATGTTTCCAATTGCATTTTGGAGACATGTGGTTCATGTAAGATTTTTTCAACTCTTTAATAAAAAAACCAAAGAGTATCATTTGAATGGACTCATAAAAAAGATTGGTTGTATTTTTTGAAACATTTCATTGTGTATATTTTATGTTATTTATTTTTTATTCACATCCTTTGAAGTTATCCAGAAAAAATGCAAATATTATGTTTAAGAGAAGTTAGATGAAAAATATCATATGAATTCAAAAGTCTCAAATTCGTACATCATTAGATAGAGGATTCTTTAATGAATCCAACATGATCAACTCCACCACTAAAGGGAAAATTATGCCCTAAATCCGCTAAGGTAAAAAATCAGGTTGGAGAGAAATCTATAGAATGGGAGCTAAAACTATGAATTTCAGGACCTTGGGAGCTTGATCAAGCATGTCAAACACTCGATCAAACACTTGAATTCAAAATTAAAATTGCTTGATTTAGCTTTAAAGAAACCCTCAATCGAGCCATATAGGTGGTTAACCAACACCAACCAGCTACCAACTTTTACTAATGTTATTTATAAAAAATACTAAGGCTCAAGGGCTCGATCAAGCCTCTACTATCAATCCAAAACAAAAATAGTCTCTAAATTAGAATGTAGAAAAAAACAGTAAAACTTCATTCATAGATAAATATTATAGCTTGAAAATTACACAAGGATTCACAACAAACCTGGGAAATTGGAAATTGGGATCTAGAAAAGGAAAGAAATTGCCATCCATAGAGTAATGTGAGAAAAAGATATAGAAAGGATGAGAAAAAGACATCAGACATCGAGAGAACAAGCAAATCACGCAATTCAAGAAATTCATCCAAATACAGGTAATTCAAATTGTCTCACGTCTCATATTACTTGCTCCATATTGTATGAATTAGAAAATATGATTGAAAACCATAAACACATAGAGAATGAAACAATAAAATTAAGATAAAATAAGCATTGAAAGTAATACCATGTAATTAAAAAAAACATAACAACAACTAAATAAAACCACTTGAAATCATGCAAATTATTGAAAACCACTTGAAACCATGCAAATTATTGAAAACTACTTGAAACCATGTTTTATTGGAATTTTTAAAACCAAGTTAATTCATGAAAATTATGAACCACCTTTGAATTGTAATGGCTTAGGATAACCCACAAAAAATGAAGGATATGATTTAACCAAAGAAAACCATTGGAACATAATTTCCATATATTATTTACATGAATTACAATTCATTATTTCCAAGAGGGATTAGAAAAAATGGTTGTCACTTAGGCGCTCCAAAACCTATAAATATTAGTTAGATTAATGTTTGATATCCTTGTAGGAGGTAAAAGAGATCAAATGTGTCAAGATTTCGAAGCAGCAAGAATACCCCTACTTCCAATGTGCATTAATTGAGAAGATGTTCTTTATTAAACATATATAACATCATTATTTTTTCATAACATTCATCATATATAACATTTAATGGTTTGTTGAATCTTAAATGATAATCCCTACCTTTGAAACACTGACAAGTTTCTTCTTTCAATTCTCGCACGAAGGTTATGATAACTTTTTAAAGAGAACAAGTTTTTTAAAGATACAAAGTGTAGTGTAGATTCATGCTTGCACAAAAAAGAGTGTATTATTGCATATAACTATAATGCCCCATGGAAGGCTCATGTGATTGGTCAATATTAAATTCATAAATAATAAATGCAAAAGAAATAAATTAGCATGCATGTATTGATGATATGATAGATATGTTTACAATGTTAATCTTATTAGATTGTGTCAATCTAATATCGATTGAATTCATCTAGTTGTTTCTCAAAATGTAATCATGAAATATATTGCAAAATATGTTTCAAAAGTAGAAAATAGGAGTTCTTTATTTTATAATTTGTCAATATTTGATGAAAGCAATTGAAAACATAAAATACATTGGATATCCATCTTTGCACATGAATAAAAATGTTCCTTGTAGAAATATATAGTTTTTTAAATCCTCTTACCCCTCCTTGTGCCCTACTTGATTGTTGTGCTAAAATTTCCATGTACATTCTCCCAAAAAAACACTCAAATAATTTGTGCCCCTCTTCACCATAAATGATAACAATGTACATTCATTATTGTAAGACCTTGAAGCATATTCCTTGTTCTCTAAATCCACTAAAACATCTATTTTTTTATCTCATACTTCTCATACTTCTCATCCCAGATTTCTTCAACTTTTTATTTGGAATTGTGAAATTCTATGTAGCTATGATAAGTTCTTCCTTTAAGAAAGTTATTCTTACTATTATTTTATGGTAGTTTTAGTTACATGTTTTAAAATGTTAAATGATATGGTGCTTCTAATGAAGAAAAACAATTCCGACTAATATGATTTTGTATGGTAGGCTTTTAAATATTAGCATACTTAAAAACTAGTTGAATATGTTCTTTATCGTATCATAGAGTGTGTATTTATGTGTTGTATGGTTTTTAGTCACAATATATCTTATAGTTGATTAAATTTGTATAAATTTATAGATACATATTTTGTTTTCTCCAATGAAATAAACTTGGCCCTTCAATTTGGTAATCACTAACTTGATTTTTCAAGAATTTCTCATTCTCTCAAATTCAAAAGATTCGCAATGTCATTAAGTTATTTAAATAATAATTCCCTCTAAAATAGGTATTTAGAAGTTTCCTATATAAGAATTTAAACTTAATATCTATTAGTATTTAGTTCAACAACCTTGCAAATTATTATACAAATGAGCAGATTTAAATAATTGACATTGGAGTTAAATAATTGAAATGTTTGGTAAATGAGATATATGAACAAAATATAATACTATCCTTGTTAAAGTACAAATTAATTTAGTTGGGGAATTATATAGTCTTTTGAGGAAATAAAAATTGTTTCTAAGAAGAAGTAAATTTGAAAAAGGTCTTGAAATGCTTCACTTGCTAAATGTGACTTCTTGTGAAACCAAACAAAGCTTCAAACCTAGATTCACTATTAAAATTTTGGGGTTATATCTAACAATAGATCACCTTTATCACACATCCTTCAATCCTATGCCAAGATGGTTTTAAGTTTTTTCATTTCTTAAACATGTGGTGGGGGAAGATTGAAGAGATATTGTTGCTTGTGGGATTAGAAAACTTGAGAAATAAGTATATATTGACAATATACTCTCCAATTTATCTAATTTTATTCTTAACACCTATTCTTTTTAAATTATTTTTCTCCTTCCTTCTATTCTCACAATCCCTTTTAGTTGGCAATGGATTTTAATTAAAATGTTTGATGAATGAGATGTATGAAAAAAATAACAACTTGGTCTTTGTTGTAGAAATCACTTTTAGTTTATGATTTATATGGTCGCTTGAAGAAACGAAAAAATGTTGCTAAGAAGAAATGATTTTGAAAATGGTCAAATGCTTCACTTAGTTATTAGTATATATATATATATATATATATTATATATATATATTATATATATATATATTATATATATATATATATATATTATATTAATTTTTTAACATTTATAAAATTGAATAAACATTTTTCAATTTCTTTTTAGTAGTATGTACTTTTCTTGAAATAATTAATTAAATACAATAATTTTATATTAATAAGATTAAATATAAATTAACAATAGTTTGATATTGGAAAAGTATAAAATAATTTAAAATGAATTATTTTAAAAAAGATTTTTAACAAATTGTATTTTATTAACATTTATATTCATGAACCAATATTCCCATGCAATTCAAACACTTTGTATATGCACTACATTCACCTTGCACATACCATTACTACTAACCAATTTTCTTTACTAAACATTACAAGTAGAGTAATTTCCTATATTTTAATTTGAAAATTTGCACACAAACATATGCTCACATAGTATAACTAGGAAAGAAGTAAGCGGTCCATCATTTATGCATCATTTCCTTTCTTACAAAGAATTTTAAAGGATCACCACATATCCACATCAATTCGCATTTTGTATGCTCACAATTTCACTTGCAAACACATTCACTCTGCACACAAAGCTCACTTAAACTTTGTATAAAGTGTATCCTCCTTTCAAAATCTTTGTAGGGTGAATGCATGAAGATGGATTACACTTTTGGGCCAAATGTGGTGATGAATTTTCAATTTTTCGTCTTTTATCAAATTGCAACCTTAAAAATTCTTATAAGCAATGTGAATTTTGATTTAGAATAAAAAAGACAAAATATGGAGCAATTATGTTTTGTCCTAACGATATTTTTTTGGAAAAATATTGGTGTGTTAAATCTCTCATTATAATAAATGCATTATATCCTTGCATTTTCAACAAAAACTTAGAGATATGTGTATGTTCACGTAAAATTACTTAGGTCTAAAATGTTGGAATTTTGATATTATATTCTATATATATATATATATATTATATTAATATATATATATATAATTTATATATATATTATTATATATTATATATATATATTGAGCAAAGATCCACAAGGAAGAACTTAAGTTTTCATATTAAATTTTATTTTTTTATTGCAAAATTACATTTTATTTTTTTTGAAGTTGGAAAAGTAATATTTCAATCACATTTTGGAGACACGTGTTCACGTAAGTTTTTTTCAACTCTTTAAATAAATTGAAAAATGAGGAGTATTATTTTAAAGAGGATTTGTAAACTAAAATAGTCGTATTTTTTGAAAAAATTTCGTTGTGTATATTTTATGTTATTGGTTTTTTATTTAGCCCCTTTGTGAATTGTCCAAAAATATTTGAAGCGTTGTGTTTAAAATAAATTAGATGAAAAATATCATATGAATTCGAAAGTGTCAAATTCATATGTCGTTGGATAGATGATTCTTTTATGAATCCAACATGATCAAACTCCACCAATTAAGGACAAATTCTACCCTAAATCCACTAAGGTACAAAATGAGGCTGTAGAAAAATCTGCATAAAGATGCTAAAACTGTATTTTTTAGGACCTCAGAAGCTCGATTGAGTACTTCGAATGATTGAATGAGAACTTAAATTCAAAATTCAAATTGCTTAATCAAGTATTAAAATAACTCTCGATCGATTAGTATGTGTGATTAACCAACAGGTCGAAAAAAATGAAACACACTGTAAAACCTCCATAAATTTTGAAAAAGAAATAGAAATATACCATATATTAAATAAGAACACCTATTCGATGTGGTTCATCATCATATAAAGTGTCTATATACCATTATATAATTACCACACTTACCAAAAGATCTAAAGCACATGATTTCCATAATTTTATGAATCTTTTTACATTATCCAAGCCTCATTGTTATTTTCAATGTCTAAATTTTTTTATTTATTCTATTAACATTATACTAAAGAATTTTAATAATTTGATTTCAATGCATATGGGGTCACTATTCATAAACAAGGTTCATGTCATATATTGATCGAGGACAAATTTTAAGGTTTAAAATGGATTTTTAAAGGGATATAATAAAAATATATAAATTACTCCTTTTGTAAGGAAGGTATATTTACAACT
>APFE030933349.1:55160-69653 GCA_000404065.3 Pinus taeda
ATAAAATAAATAGATACCACATTCGTATACAAATTAAACTAATATATAAATATATACCTTTATTATAAACCATATATTTATGTATTAATTGAGAATTAAACAATATATGTATTAGTTGAGAATTAAAATATGATATATATAAATATATCCATTATCAATTAATATAAAAATATTTGATTTATTATATAAATATATTTTTTTATGAGTTTAATTTGCTATGTTTAAATTTACAGTTAATGTTCATATATATATTATATATTAATTTAAACATAATTTATATTTATATTATTTTTATATTTAATTAATATATAAACATATATTTATATTAGATTTTTTTAATATAACCCTGTAAAAAATACAATATCCACAGCATCGCTATCCTAATATTTTGCAAGAAAATCACTCCCCTCTTTCTACTTTACTTTTCTTTTCGTGTGCACTCCATAATTTGGTTCCCATATTTCCAAGTGTTTTTTCAATCCCATATTCCCAAAGTGTTTTTCACACTTTTGTTGAAACTTATCTTTAAATAAAAAATAAGTCGGGTATCGTCCCCATTGCAACGTAGCATAAAGTGGCCAATGGTGGTGGGTGGCAGAAGGGTAATGATGCTATACTAGTGTACGAACCTTATTTGTGCACGTTAGTGGGCCGGGTAAGAATATTCACATGTTTGCCCTACACTTTTCCTATGTTTTTCTTACATTTTTCCTATCTATGGGACACGGCGCAACAAGCATACATTTTTCTTATTGCGAGAAAAGTATGGGACACGGCGCAAAAAAATATGATGCACGTACCATGGAAGCCAAAAAATGCGGATGCCATGTTTGCATCGCCAAGTCCCTCACCAACGTACACCACGCAAACCCACGAAGAAAAAGATGTGGGTGCCCATCGTTTTCTCATACCGCGAATAACCCGGAACCCTACTTAGGATCTATTACGGCCACGACCAGGCTTTGAATTAAACTTTCCGAATAAAGGGCCACCACTATCGCGCTGATTCTTACTCAATAACTTAATTTGACATGAATGTATTTAGAAGAATAAGGAAGAATAGGTTTCAAGACGCATAATTTGGATATTCAAAAGAAAATTTGAAGCAACGTCTAAAGAGGTTTCTTGAATTGAACTTTTAGTTACTAAAGTTACAAAGGGGGCAGTTAATTAGAAACAAAAACTTTTAGATGGAACACAATAAAATTAGACGAATCTAGTGAATCTAGTGAATAAAATTAGGCTCAAAAATAACATCAATAATCAATTTGATTAAAAAATTGAAAATAGAAGCCCTCTCAAGCTTATTTTTTTGGGTGATTGGATTGAGAAATATGAACATATTGGATTCAAAACTTGGGAAGTGTCTTTTTTACGGGAGAGGGTTGGGGGATCAATCATTTAATTGGAAAAATAGTTGATGCATGCGAAAAGAATTGTGAAAAAAATCCAATTTCATGAGCTCACTTGCTAGAAGGAATTTTTAATTGTCTATCTATTAAATCTTATGCATATTTCCAAAAACTCTATGATTCTATATTGTAATAGTTTTTATATTAGACCTTATGCACATTGCTAAAAATTCTATAGATTCCATATTTGTATACATATTAAACAAAGATGAAGACATCTTATTTTCAAAGAGACATATTTCCCTTTTGTGTACCAAATTTAATAAAAGACACTTGTGGTCACGAGGGCTTCACTCAATGAACCTGTGACATAGCACGTGTGTTTGTGGAATACTAAACAATACCCTTAATTTGACTACATATTGCAAAATACCTTTAAAAATCATTTTAAACCCCCTACCAATATGAACCCAATAAACCTTCCTAATTCAAAAATCCCCTACTTTCACTAGATATTTTAGGTATCCATTTTTTCATTAAAAATTTATATACCCCTTTATATTTCTATCAATTTATGTTCATTAAACATGGTAAGCAAATTTTGCACCTAGAAAGAATAACCTAAATACTAGGTTGTTGAAAACTTGAAAGTTTTAATAAAAAAGAGATAGATATAAGTTGGTTGATTTACAAATCCATACTGAGGAAAATTTGAAAGGGAAATACATAGATGTGAACTCTCAATGCATCTATCTTCTATTGAATATTTAAAAAGGTGCACTACAATAGTTCAAACGAAAACCTCAATAATCAACAGAATGGTGCACCTTTCATCTCTCTTATAGAACAGGAAGGTGAGAGAAAGTACAATGAATATGGACACATGCAAAAGCCTATCTGGCTGGACTTCGTCAAATCATACTCCTAAATTGATCACCTAGTGCCCCATAGTTGTGTGGCTAGAGTGCCAAGTAAGTATGTCTCCATCAAAAGATGAACTGGAGCATGAAAGTATGCATCCATTCCTTGAGATTTGTGTCCTATATCTAAGATGGGAATTTCTCATGCATCATTATTTTAATTGACTAGGGGTCTGCACCTTTTTACTAAGAATAGATCACGCATGCTAAAAATAACAAAATAAAAGTTCTAATAATAGAAAATCTTTATCCAAAACTAAAACTAATAAATTTTAAACAACATCTAAACTAGAATTAAATGAAGGTGTGACATGTGTGCCCTTAGCATGCATGCGCCCTCTTCAAAGAAATAGTCTATTTGAATGTCCCTTGTGCCATGCATGTGCCCTCTACCAAGAAATAGTCTGTATCACTATCTCCTTCACTTTCATTCAAATTTTTCACCACTGTTGTGAGGGAAGGGTGAAGGTGCCATATTTGTTGTCTTCTCTATTGCCCCATCACTGAGAGGGTCACTAGCTGAGCAACAGGTAAAAAATATTAACACATGCATTGGACATAGATCATAGAGGTATTAGCAATGTGATGCAAGTTTTTTCTAGAGCAAGGTTGCTTCAGAGCAGGAGTGGAAGCGAGATGTGCGAGTGGAAGCAAGAGCAGGAAGTAACATTTTCAAAAACTCCTAGGTCGGGAGTGATTTTGGGTGTGAATTTTACATAATATATATTTGTATATATTTTTATGCATATATGTCAACAAAAGCATGTAGAAATATTAAATTGTGATAAAAAAAACATGGAAAAGAAAATTAAACAATATAACATCATTCATTTAGTAGCTATAATATTCATCAACCACATGTACACAAATTAGAAGTTCTCATTTATATATCATGTAAGGGTGCACATAACCAAAATAACATTGAGTGCAATCCATCTCTAAACTGAAAATAGATCAACAAACAAATAGGCTTTGGATGACTTCTAGCATCCAAAAAAAACATGCTACAATAAATACCTACATATCATTAAAAACATTGCCTATGTTTGGATATTTGTCATTAATGTCACCCTTTAAGCATTAACATAAGATAGAAAAAACATAGCCTGTCAAGTCAAGATTTTATTTGAGTGATGGATACATAGCCCCAATATGAATGCACGTGGTATGGTATTTCTTTGTTAGCAAAGCCCCTATACTTGTGATAAAATAACAAGAATGAAACACATTGTAAAACCTCCATGGATTTTGAAAAAGAAATAGAAATATACCATATATTAAATAAGAACACCTATTCGATGTGGTTCATCATCATATAAAGTGTCTATATACCATTATATAATTACCACACTTACCAAAAGATCTAAAGCACATGATTTCCATAATTTTATGAATCTTTTTACATTATCCAAGCCTCATTGTTATTTTCAATGTCTAAATTTTTTTATTTATTCTATTAACATTATACTAAAGAATTTTAATAATTTGATTTCAATGCATATGGGGTCACTATTCATAAACAAGGTTCATGTCATATATTGATCGAGGACAAATTTTAAGGTTTAAAATGGATTTTTAAAGGGATATAATAAAAATATATAAATTACTCCTTTTGTAAGGAAGGTATATTTACAACTACCTTTTGTAAGAAGGCATATCTACCATTCTCTTATATAACTATAATTAAATTAAATTTAAAATATGCTTAAAAAAAATTAAAAATCTATTCACTATATAACAAGAAAAAAATCTATTACTATACTTCTCGACATAAAAAAATATATTATATATATATATAATAACAAATATAGTACTGATATAATAAATAATTAATTATAATATTTTTTTAATATAATCCACATATATAGCATTTACCATGAATATATATTTATAATTATTTTTAAAATCGATATAAATTGATATCCCTATTAAATTATATATGAATAAAATAAATAGATACCACATTCGTATACAAATTAAACTAATATATAAATATATACCTTTATTATAAACCATATATTTATGTATTAATTGAGAATTAAACAATATATGTATTAGTTGAGAATTAAAATATGATATATATAAATATATCCATTATCAATTAATATAAAAATATTTGATTTATTATATAAATATATTTTTTTATGAGTTTAATTTGTATATTTAAATTTATAGTTAATTAATATATTTATAATATATATTTAATTTAAAATAAATTTATATTTTATATTATTTTTCATATTAATTTAATATAAACATATATTTATATTAGATTTTTTAATATAACCCTGTAAAAAATACAATATCCACATTATAGCTATCCTGATATTTTGCAAGAAAATCACTGCCCTCTTTCCACTTTACTTTTCTTTTCGTGTGTACTCCATAATTTGGTTCCCATATTTCCAAGTGTTTTTTCAATCCCATATTCCCAAAGTGTTTTTCACACTTTTGTTGAAACTTATCTTTAAAAAATAAGTTGGGTTTCGTCCCCATTGCAACGTAGCATAAAGTGGCCAATGGTGGTGGGTGCCAGAAGGGTAATTGTTATGCCCTGAGGAATCGGGCGCTCCGCACAACGGGTGGGCGACCCACACGACGGGTGAACAGGCCTTCATCCGGCAGTGTGCACAACTCGGGCACCGGGCGAGGCTACACGATGAACACGTTGATGGTTGAAGGGCTCCGCACACAACGGGCGGGCAACCCGAGGGCGACCCGCGCCCGAGGGGCGGACACCCTGAACGAAGTCATCGGCAGAATAACAATTTAGAACGTGCACGGGCAGGCGACCTGTGACGAAACCGGTTCGGGTAGTGCGCCGGGCGCACACCCGCTTATACAGTTGGCAGGCAGGCAGCATTCGATGGGCGAACAGTTCAGTTCGGTGAACGACCAACTGTTCGACGGGCGGATGAGTTTGGCAACAGTCCGGTGTATAGACAAGGTTAACGCGGGCAGTTCGGGGTATGAACGGGCCAGCGTGCAAACAGTGCGACGGATGGACAGTTTGGCACACGACGTGCGGAACGAACAGTTCAACAGTCGACATAAAACAACCCAGCAGTTCAGCGTTGGACAGTCGGGCAAACATGGACCGGTGATACCGCAACGTGCAATAACACACGGGCAGCGTTTACAACAGAGGCGGGTTGTGCGACGACCGCCCAAACGTTGGAACAGACAAACGATGGACGATCGGTTGGAAGAGCGGGCAGACGTCCAAACGAATGGGCGGAGGGCTGCACGAAGGTGCGCCCACCCGCCCGGGCAGCGATGTGCGAGTTAGCATAACGTTGGCGGAGGTATGGCACACGAGGTGCGCCCAAACGAACACGGTGGACGGCATCAACAAACGCAAAGCGAAACACGAAGGTGGGAGGCAGCGCAGCTCAACGGTGGCGCACATGCGAGTTCAAACGGGAATGCACAAGTGTGGCGACGAGGTTATACCCCTTTGGCGTGGGCGGCTTTGTGCGACAAAGGCCAACCCGCCAAAATGGGGAGTCACGAAAATTCAAGGAGAAACGCGTCGGCTTCATTGTGAAAATGGGCGAGTGTTTGTATATTCGGGGGTCGGCTTTGCAAACCGACACCCCTATCCGAATGGCGGTGGAGCCTATATAAAGGCGAGGCATTGTAGCCATTTAGGGACATCAAACAAGTGATCATTCGATCAAGCAAAGCTCGAACGCTCTAGTCTTCCAAGGGCGCAGTCAATTGTGCGCATATCTAGCGCAGCATGTAGGACGAGCTCGGTTTTGGGAGGCAAAATAGAGGGTTGGAATACACGGTCGCGGACTGTGGTTTTTATGCCGGTCTTGGCACAAAAGTCGCATGGGAGATGCGCACTTGAATTGTAAAAGGACGGCATATGTAAAAAGGCATTTTAAGCCTGTTGTAATATCGTGTTGGTCGCGGGCGCATGAATATTGTAAAACTTGACAAGTTAATAAAAGAGTTGAGGGCGCACTCGTTCGGGAGTTGCCCCTCCTGTATAATTATGTGTTAATGTCTTTTGATTATTGCATTGCATGTTAATTATATCGGTCAAGTTAATAATGCGGTTGTGAAGATTTCTGGTTATAAGTTTTATGGTTATAATTGAACTTAAATTATAATTGTGGAATTATATGTTTATGGTTCGGTTATATAAGAATTGCAGTTATACTTATTCGGTGAAGCAGAATTAAGTGTTGTGAAGTGAAGGCGTAGTCAATATAAGCTCTATTAGAGCATACGGTGGTGCCGCACCCGCCCAATAAAAAAAAAAAAGATTGGGGGTGTGACAGTAATGATACTATACTAATGTACGAACCTTAGTTGTGCACGTTAGTGGGCGGGTAAGAATATTCACATGTTTGCCGTGCGCTTTTTCTATGTTATGTTTTTCTTACATTTTTCCTATGTATGGGACACGGCGCAACAAGCATACATTTTTCTTATTGCAAGAAAAGTATCGGACACGGCGCAAAAAAATATGATGCACGTACCATGGATGCCAAAAAAATGCGGATGCCATGTTTGCATCGCCAAGTCCCTCACCAACGTACCACGCAAACCCGCGAAAAAAAAGATGTGGGTGCCCATCGTTTTCTCATACCGCGAATAACCCGGAACCCTAATTAGGATCTATTACGGCCACGACGAGGGTTTGAATTAAACTTTCCAGAATAGAGGTCCACCACTATCGCGCTGATTCTTACTCAATAACTTAATTTGACATGAATATATTTAGAAGAATAAGGAAGAATACGTTTCAAGACGTATAATTTGGATATTCAAAAGAAAATTTGAAGCAACGTCTAAAGAGGTTTATTGAATTGAACTTTTAGTTACTAAAGTTACAAAGGGGGCAGTTAATTAGAAACAAACACAATAAAATTAGACGAATCTAGTGAATAATTATTTTGTTCATTTCACAAGGATTGATTTTGATTTTGCACGTCTATTTTGTTTAATTCTAGGTATCACAGCTTTTCAAAGCTAATTAATTCTTAATAGTGTCCTTCCAAGAATTACTAAATATATCTTGAAGAGTATTTTTTTATCATTAGTTCCACAAGATCACTCCTCAAATAATTTGTTTCTTTGCAAATGTTTGAAATGATTTATTTCCTTTGAGAATATTTTGATAATTTTTTTTTTAATCTATAGTGTATTTTGCAAAGTCAATAAATAATGCATTTGAATTTTTTTTAATGGATGGCCAGGTTCCCAAATTTTTCAAATTATCTACTTCTCAAAACAATTATAATAGATTTCAAATATTAAGAACTGCTACAGACAAGTTTTGAGAAAGAAAACCATACATGTTTATTGATGCATCCTTATAAATAATTAGTGTAGGGATTTATTAGGCAAATTATTTTCATGTTAGGGTTTCTTATAAAGTTATTTTTGTAAAATAAATTAAACTATGTTTTTATTTTACCACATCTCAATTTTCTATATATATTTAAAAATGACTTTGAATAGCATTTTTGATGAATTTTTTTAAGATACGATTTGTTTTGAACTTTTATAAAAATATCTTTTTCTCTAATAAATATTTTGTATATATTGTTGTTTGCATTGCATTTCAATGTTTAATATTTATTGAGTTTTGGCAAAGTGATAAAGGAGAAATGCTATTAAAATTTTCATTAAAATGGAACTATTAACTAAGACGTGGAGATTTTAATTTATATATCTAATAAAAATAAATTTCTAATCAAGGTTCATTCATTATTATAGAATTTGATTTTGTGAATTTGATTATATTATATTTGAAAAATATTAATTTAATTCTAGATTGTTAGGTAGGTCATATATAAATATGTAAAATTTTAAAATTTATGTCAAAGATCAATATGATATTTACTAAAATTGTAGAATATTTGAATTGAAATTATATGTGTAATTACCTTAATTATTAATTATGTATTTCATTCGAATGGTGTATTGTATAGTCACTATGTTTAGGTTGGCAAAGCAATTCACTTGTTCGCTATGATTTTGTTGTAATTATCTTTATTTCAGTTAAGATTCATAATTGGAATCAATTAGGTCATGTATAAATTTGTAAAACTTTCAAATTTGTCAAAGATCAGTATAATATTTACTAAAATTGTAGAATACTCGAGATTGAAATTATAAGTGTGCAATTACCTTAATTATTAAACTACTTCTTTGATTAAATCTTTGTAGAATATATTCATTATACTAATGTTGTGATAGAAATTGAAATTTTCTCTATATTTATGTTTTAATTGTTTCTATTAAAACGAAAATGCATAATTAGAATCAATGTGTTGAAAATGTCATTAGACATCTAGATTGTGTATAGCTTAATTTTTTATGAAATGTTAAACTTACAAAATAGTAAGTCAAATTGGAATTCCATAGACCATCAATTAATTAAATTTTATTTTTTCCAGTACGAAAAAAGCTAAATTGTATTAAAAACAGATAAAACACAATGCATATGAATAAAGTGAAATATGAATTGATTGCTTGACTTTGCAAACTATCAATTTATTAATTTACTAACATATTACTTAATTTCTTTTCTAACACTTTTTATCTCACACTACTAACATTGTGTTTCAATATTTTTAGCGCAATCTTTAAAGACCCCACTCCATCGAAAAAATAATTTTAAAAAACGAGGAGAGAAAAAAAGAAAATGAAAGTGATTGAAATAATAAAAAGATGTATTTTAAAGAAAACAAAAAAAATATAAAATAAGCGTGAGGAAACCAGAAAAATAAAAAAGACAACCAGAAAGGAGCAGAAACCGTCATTAAAAAAAAAAGCAAATGGGAAAGATAATGAAAAGGATATTTATTTTTTTATAATTTTGTTATTAAACAAAATCCATTTTTGAAATTAAATCTTATAAAAAAAATACCCTCCTTTTTTATAGTTTAAAGTGTATATATATTTTAAAACCCGATTCGCATCCATATGTGACGAGTTATCTTTGATTCATTAAAAAGTTAATACGTATATTTTAAAACAGATTCGTAGTATTAATTAAAAACACAGTTATTATTCATTAAAAATGGTCGATTTAGGGGTGATTGCATTAAATATAGTTTTAATACAAATATTGTTTTAAGAGTGGATTTTCCTGGTTAAACTTACTTTGTAGAATATAAATGTTCTAAACATTTTTTATAATACTAAATTTATATGTACAATCAAGAATTAATTTCAATAATATAAATCAAAATTTCGCAAAAAAATTCACACGGCAGAAAACGTATAGCGTAAATTTGGAAAACCGGAAAGAAACAACGGGATAAGTCATGGAGCTCATCCGATTTGATTTGACCATGGAAATACAAACGTACTTTGAACACAGAACGGAACCATGGAAATACAAACGTACTTTGAAGTTTGAACACAGAACGGAAGGGGGACCCTAAATCTCATAGGACGGCGGAAATTTATTTTTAAACACAGCGAGGAGAAAACGGCGAGAATTGGACGTTGGAGATGAAACATAGGAGGAAATGGATGGATGAGATCCTTTTTGGAAACGAGAATCAAGCAGGCGCAGAACATTGTTCCCGAGCAAATCCGACTTGAGAATTGGGAACATCAAAAACGATACGCCAATTCTGCTGCTGAACATTTCCTATGATGGAACCAGAATCAGTACTCGAGAACGCCAAGCAAGAGAGCCCCGAATCTTGTTTCATTACAATATTTTCCTCGGGCAAAAGCAGGTCCACATTATTATCCAAGTGCAGCGTTATGGTGGGAACGCCATCTGAAGAAGAAGAAGAGAAGTCGTAACAAGTATCGAATCCATCAGAGGATGTCGGCTGCAAGGTGGGGAGCTGCCCCCGAAAAGTGTCTCTGAGAGACGCATAAGCAGAATCAACGAGGTGGGTGATCGTTGTTCCCGAGTCGATGATCGTTCCTTCCCCTGCCGGAACTGAGATCCTTGTGTCCCCAACGCTGATTCCGATCAAGTTCACGGAATAAAATGTCGGGTTTGAGGGATCGTTTACCAATTTGGTGAATTTCAAACCAGAAGTAGAAATGGCGGCTTCTTTCCCAAGCACAAGGGATCCCAAAGATGCAGATGAGCTGGGAAGACAGTAAGAAAACGTCCCGCCAAACAATTCGGTCGTGGATGGCTGATTCAACAATGAAAGCGATCCGCCCCCTAATCCCATCAGTCCCGGTGACGAATATGTATCTTCCCTTAGGGACTCCGCACAACCGAATGCGAAATTTGGAACATTTTCAGAGCCAAGGGTGATCGCATCCGAAGCAAGTGCACCGTCCACTTGAGTGCCATCTCCATACAAAAGTTGGAATTGACATTTCGAATTTCCCCCGCAATTGGTATCAGAATTTTGCTGACACAGCTGTGAATCGCAGGCCACGGGTTTATACGAGGAAGATGCAGTGGGATCGAAAGTTGGAGCAGTGGAGTGGCAACCTTGGCACTGCTTGCATGGAATCCAAGCAACATCACTACCGGTGTCTATGAGTGTATACATGCTTTGCTTGGGCGTGCCAAAATCAACTTGTATTATGTACTCTCCCGTTCCATACCTAACGGGGACATTGGCACTGGCGTCCTCTTTGGACGAACGAGAGGTCCGGTTCAGAAAGTGGAGACGATTGGCATCGGCTCTAATTTTTTCAGAGATCAAGCTTTCCCAGGTTCTGTTAGGAGGACGGAAAGGTGAACACTCCGAAAAAATATGGAAAAGGGGGAAGCTAATACCATGACTCTGCTTTCCCACTTTTCTGTTCAAAATTTTGTGGCTACTTCGACAGTTCAATGGAGGAGAAATATCAGCTACTCCACACATAAACTGGATTGCAAGCAGCAAAATAAGAGAAGAGGCAATCGCTGTAACCTTCATCTTCATCATGGTGTTCTATTAATTAGAGGAACACCCACAAGATCCACATCCTATCTGAAGAGGCCGAGCCATTGACGTTATATAGTGAATGGCCTGCCCTGTTTCATACGCGGGGACTCCTCCATTATCTCCACTTGCGTGGACAGTAGTCTTCGAACCTTTTACTAACCTGCACTTTATAAGCTAATTATTCGTGCATTACTGGAATTCCACGGAATTCCTTTGTTCGTCCATGAGATGCGACAAGGCCATCATTTTCTTCGTCCGGCTTGCGTGGTAGGTTGATTCGATTTCGATTTGGATTGATTCAGACTACTTAATCTCGAATTCGATGGCGGAGGCCGAGAAAATTGGACGAAATCATTCATGCCTAGAAAAACTTGAGATAATCCATGTGAATGCTCCTTCCGCCTCACTATCTCGAACAAGGAAATTTTGAATACGACAGTGCCTCACAATGTGAACGACAACCATTTTGGTGTATAACGGTGTATCGCAATGGGAACGAGAACATACTCATTGAAGCTAAGAGTGAAAAACAGTTGGAATGCAAACTGAACCCACCATATGTCACACATCATCCTCGTTACAAAACCCACTTTAATTGACTTAAGTCAATTAAAATAATGATGAAGTAAAGAAAAGTGAAAATATCTGAGATAAATAATGAGATTTAAAAGTGAAAATATCTTAGACAAATAATGAGATTTAAAAGTGAAAATAAAAGGGAAGAGAAAATCAATGTGTGGTGTAAAGCATCACATAGTGTAATTTAAGAATATCAAAAGTACATGGAGTAGGGACTTCTCGGATGGGAATTTAATTTTATATTCCATCAGTGTTATATTTGAATTGTGATAATATAATAGAAAGTGATAGTATAATAATGAGTAATCTTTAATTTAAAAATATATAATATTTTTATTTTATTTTATTATTTTAATAAAATTATTTAAATAGGGATTGGATAATAAAATAATTTAAATACTAATTTTCTGATAAATAAGAATCACACAATTCATCTCTTTCATTATTTTTAAACAATTCTAATGAATTAATGTACAACACGGGTTTTTTAAATGGAAAAGAATTTTATGAATGAATTAATATTGGTGAAGAGCTTTTAAAATTGGAAAAAGGTTTTTTTTAAATGAATCAATTTAAAGTAAAGGAGTTACTTGTGGTTTTTTAATAATACACATAAAAATTAGAAGAAATATTTATTATAATGGATAGAAAATAAGGCTAGATGTATATATAAATTAGAAAAATGATATATTATAATAGATAGAAAATGAGGTAAGATAAGATACTTTTTATCCATCACTCAAAAATCCATTTTAATTTATGGAAAACCAAGTAGATGAGATACCTGTGCATTGTTGTATGGAGATTTGTTGTAATTGATTTTCTTTTAATTTATTATCTATGTTCCATTTTATGTTGCAAGATTTTTAAATGTTAATTGTTGTAATAATTCATATTTCCTATTCTAAAAAATTGGTTCATTCTCTATTGATTGATTTTTATATGATAGTTGACTAGAGATGTATTCCATTTGTAAATGGTTGATGTATTTTTAAAATTACATATCAAAGAGGAGATTTTTGAGGTTGGGAGGCTATAGAGATAAAGACATTTCTCATTTGTATACTTTGGAAATAGATTCATGTTATTTGTAATTCCCATGTATGCATGTGTGACCCATGATGATTTTTTTTCCTGAGTTGTGAGTGCATGCAACATGGGTATTACTAATGTCAATATCTTATTCCTAATTTTTTGGGATTGAGGCTAAGATAAAAGATAAGTGTCGATGAATTTTATTAAACAAATATACATATAAATAAAATGTTCATGATCTTGGAGTCATCTTCCATGGTCTCTTGGACTCCACATGATGGTTCGAATTCCACATTATAACCTTAACATATTATGTATCCAACATTCGCCCCTTAATCAAAAGGGGTGTGTGTTCTTTCAAGAAAAGAGATTATGATAGTTGTCAATGGTTCAATGTACTCTCTAAGTCTAGTGGTTTAAGGAAGACCATAATCCAAATTGGTAGCATAAGTTGAATTCTTCTACTTAATCATGGTTTAAGGTGGACCATT
This sequence comes from Pinus taeda, assembly GCA_000404065.3. Lineage (NCBI taxonomy): Eukaryota > Viridiplantae > Streptophyta > Pinopsida > Pinales > Pinaceae > Pinus > Pinus taeda. Next base: position 68,420 of record APFE030933349.1, read on the forward strand.
AACTCTACAACTCAACTCTAACACTCAATAATTCTTAAAATATTTCTAAAATTGGCTAGAAGTTGATGGCTTCTATTGATTAGAAGTGCTCGCAAATGGCGATTTGAAGATGACAAAAAATTATTGGTGCTTGGCTCTAGGGCTCAATAATTCCTAGAAAATTTCATAATTTAGTTGGAAGTTGATGTCTTCTACTAATTAGAAGTGCTCCCAAATAATGATTTGAAGATGACTGCAAACTATTGAAACTTGCATCTAAGGCTCAGTAGTTCCTAGAACATTTCCTAATTTAGCTACAAGTTGTTGGTTTATGCTAACTATAAGTGCTCATGAATGGCAATTTAAAGATGATCACAAACTTATGTCAAATTGAAGATGACTGTAAATTAGACTATGCTCATGTCGTTGACTCAGGATGCAACTCTGACTTTGGTCAAGCATAAGGCTCTGGTGTTCTTGATGTGACTTAATCTCACTTGTACATGCTTCATTCATTAGGATTCAAAACTAGAAGACTAATCATCAATCACTAGTACTAATTTTCTTTTATCATATACAAAGTGATAGGGTGGAAATATTTCCATAATGCTCATAAGGATAAAGATAAGAAAATATGATCCTCCATATGGTCAACTTGATGAGGGTGTTAGCCTCTATGGAAAATGCATATGTTTACACTGTGTTGATGGTGTTGGGACTGACAAAAAAGGGGATCTACTCAATATGAAGTCCCAACTAGACTTGACATTGTTTAATGTAGGATTCGCATCTGGTACGATGGCCCGGTTGTTATTAACTTAAAGATTTGACTTAGCTCTTGTTGTTCAACACATGAGAGTGTTATGCCTGTAACTTCAAGAAAGCGAGGTAAGTATCCTTGGAAAGTGTTTAATGTAACTCTGTGTCTGCGTTCTCTTACTATCAAAAGGGGGAGTTAAAGTGAGCCTCTGGATGGGAGGGAATAGTCCCAACCCAAGAAGACACAGTTGAGAATAATTAATATTATTTTGATATTAATGGAGAAAATGGTTACATTGTTGTAACTTTCTCCCAGTTTAGGATTAGTTCCTATAGTTATGGGGTTTTGGTGCAACTTCCTATTTCCTAGTCATGTATTTAATGATGTAAACTTTGATTGATTAAGAATAGAGTGGAGAAGAGTGATCTCTCAAGTTTTGTGAGTGTAGTCTCCAGGTGCAGGCCACACCTGAGAGCTACATCTCTTTCTTTTCAA